>PDGT01000059.1:1655217-1679613 GCA_003671415.1 Megathymus violae | reverse complement strand
GTTCTACAACACTCCCCGGGTCAACCGCTGCGGCTGAGCCGGAGAGTGAGGGCCGGAGTGCATTGTGAATGCAAACCAGCATTACTCTGTGGCGTTACGGCGTCCCCGGAGTCCCCTTATGCAGGGGAGCCGGGTAGCAGCATCAACGCAGATTAACATCTGCTCCACTCGGGAGTCTCTTGGCTTCACCGTACACTGGCTTGTGCACGGCTACTAAGCCCCGCCACCACAACAAGGTGGACTCCCCCGGCGGGGTATCTAAAAAGCCTAAGTGAAGCTAAGCTAACCAATAGATTAGTAAGCTTGTGTTGTTTTTAAGAAAACAAGAGATAACACATTCGCAAGTCCACGAGAGAAGCGGAATGATGTTTTACCACAGATACAAGATTGACATTTAGCACTGACAGATGTCAACAATTTGCGCCCGGCTAATGGATAAGTACCGAAATTTTATCGACTTTTTTATCGATATAGATATTAAAAAGGTCTCTACTGAATACATTTTAATGAATCTTCGCATATTTCGAGCTTATATTATGGGTCACAATCTAGGACAATTTTCACCTCGGCAAATAAATCTGTTCCAGCGATATTTTTCAAAACGAGGCGAGGGCAGGTCACTTGTATAGCTTATGGCAACTTATAGGCAAGGGATATTATAGTATAGATGAGTACATGAATGACAAGAATGCCTGGACAAAATTAGTGTCGAAACCAGTTCCGCACAGGTTTAAACTTTTGTAATTACCATATGTTGTTTAAAAGATGTGCTGAGGTGTTTCTTTCGCCGTTTCTTCTCCTCATTGTTAAAGCACCTTTTCGAAACGGTGGTAGAAGCAAAACATGACGTTCATAAGTGTATTTACTAAATACCTATATGACTAAATGATTTTGAATTTGAATTTGAATTTATGGCGTTCAGTATACTTACTATCTAATATTTCCAGAAGAAGCCCACGTCATCTGTACCGTGATAAAAGTTATATAACATTATCGATGAACTAACTCGAGGAGACGTCACGCTGTAACCACCCGCACTGTAGCTCAGTGTAGGCAGTTGTATAAACAGACGAGCAAACGCGGAACCAGCGCTTCCGCCGTCGACACACGAAACCAGATATTTGGTATATTTGTAACCTATTCAGGGTTAGCGGCTCGGTTGATTTTTGGAACGGAAAAAATAACTTGAATGTGGGCCGTAAATTCCATTTTACGCCCGAGGTTTAAAGTTCAATGTGAACAGCACCATGTTTTTGTTTAGTTAAATAAGATGTTATAGACGCGATTAATGGGATGATGTAACTGGCATCTTTCTACATTTATTCCTTAAGGGTTCTTAAATATTCCCGTTTTCATTAGCCGTTCGCCGGACGGCGAAGGAATAAAAAAATCTAGACAGCCCCGATAATGGCAACACAAACTCAATTCGCGCCTTTAATACGCTTACTTTTAAGGGAAATTTGATATAAAACTTCAATGAAAGTTATTTTTTCATTCTTTATGTAACATCAATTTATTTTAAAGAAAATAATGCAACTTTATAAATATTTTCTTTTTTACCTGTTATATGTTTTTATCAATGTTAAAACAGTGATAGCCTAGTGGATTGAACGCCGGTCACATCAGTCACGGGAGACTCAAGTTTGAAGCCTGCACGCACCTCTAACGTTTTAATTTAGTGCGTTTTACACGTCTCTTATTATTTAATCACTGGCATCGGTGAAGGGAAATATCGTGAGGAAACCTGCACGCCTGAAAGTTCTCCGTAACGTTCTCAAAGGTTCGTGAGGTATACCCACCCGTACTTTGCCAGTGTAGTGGACTATGGACTTAATCCTTGTCGCTATGAGCGGACACCCGAGCCCAACACGGGAAAACACGGGTTGTAACAATGACAATGATGAAACAATCAAACTACTAGAAAAATCCTATCACTCACATTGAACAGACTAAACACGTGTTGGAAAATGGTCACATCTCTTCGGTCTGACCACACATCCGTGGCCCACGGAGACTGATTGCAAATAATCATCGGTGCTTCCGAATATTAAGGAAGTCGTCAGTGTGTTGCGGACAAAGAAGTAAGCGGTTATTCCGCTTGCTGTTATATTCTGCAACACTGCCCGAAACACGTCAAAAGTATTTTACGGTTGACCTTCAGAACTAGCGCGATTGCCACCGGAATTAAAATTAAGTTTCAGATAGACAGTCTTATCGCTTTCCACCATACTGAATTCTACAGAGTGCATCACTAGACTACTTCGATTGAAGATCTATGAAGCTCCTAACATCCTACTCTTATAGGTCGTGTAAATATGTATATGTACAGTAAAATTGGGGTCATATCGTCGATACTCAATAAAAATAATTTTGTGGTTTCGACAACCCTAATCATAGTAGAACAGTTTATAATTAACGAATACACAGATAAAGGGGTGACTGACCGCCGCCGGCCTGGCGTCGACCACACAGACCATCATACCGACAATGTGTGGATCGATCTATCTAGATATGACTTGATAGCTTTGAAAGTGGACCTCCAACTTGAGCGACCTGGATTCGAATTTCTGTCCCACCAAGTTTTTGAAACAAATGCATATTTTACTATATATTTAGTGTATAAATTCAAATACCAACGGTGAACACTCAATTTCTCCATAATCAAGAAGATGGTGCGCATCACTCGTCACTGTCGTCCTTAATCTTCATAAATTAACAAGCCGATATCAACTGATGTTTGGTCCGCTTCACACCTTATCAGTTGATCTAAGCAACATTATTTCGATTATATTTTTGTACACATACATTTTTCCTTTTCTAATTTGCGAGATAACCCTTAAATTAAACAAATCGATAGATTGTTTTTCTAAATATATAGAAGTAAAAATTTCATAATTATAGATGTGGACAGCAGAACACCCAATAGCTAGATATGGGCTGTGAGAATCTGCGATCAGTCATCGTCACGGTATGTCTACGCACTTAAAAGTACCAATCCCATGAGTAATTGTAGTCCGACTGTTAAATTTTAACGACTTAGCACTGGTTGTTTTTTCAGTTTAAGTTAATGATCCTATGATAAATGTAATCCATATTTTAACTCGCCGCATTTTATCGGTTTACGCACATTCCATTTTTTTGCATAACAATTTCGTTGGGAAGATGACGGAGCGGGGCTTTCTTGTCCATTAGGTTGTGATTTACATATTATTCGGAATAATAATCAGCTATATTTAAGGTTCGATCGATATACTGTCTTATAATCAGGTATTAAGCAAATACAAACCACTAAAACTGACACAGAGCTAGCCACTGGAAGCTATGGTACTAACGGTTGCTTCTTATGACCCTTAGAAACTAGTCAATTCTTGAACATAGCGACGAGAAGTGATAATTCGATGCAGGTGCAATAAATTCCTATTTGTATGAAACGGATGATAACATCGTGATTTTTCTAAATAAAAATGCAATATTTAAAAATTACCATACGTTCTACTTTTACTGAGAAATAAGCAATCGACCTCGCTTCGCGATCGTTTTCGATCGGCGATGTTTAATTAATGCATCAGTTTTTTGAACTCGTCCATCGAATCCTCGGTCTTATCTTAGTTTCCATTAAAGTGTAATAAAATAATTAAAAGCGTTCCAATAAATGTTGCTATTGATCTATGAAATTCCACTACTGGACATGTGTCAAAAGCGTCGGCAGCGCTCAGAACTGCACGAGTTAGGGGAGGCCTATTTTAAATTGCTGTAATGCTTCCAGATTCTCATCATCAGCACCATCATCAAAGCGCACCACTTAGCTCAATCTTGAGCTATTCGTACCCGGTTGCTGCATGCTCTTACATTTACGATTTATTTCAAATAGTTGAAAAGTGGACCTGTTGACAATGCCCACCGTTGGATTAATCTAATCAAATAGATCGTTTCTCTCCAATAGGATGGTTCGTAATTTGTATGTTTCCGTTCCCTGACAAGATTTTTCTGCAATTACAGTTGCGACGGCCGAGAACGGCGGCAAGTACGTCCCCCGCGCCATCCTGCTCGATCTCGAGCCCGGCACCATGGACGCGGTCAGGTCCGGCGCGTACGGCCAGCTCTTCCGGCCCGACAACTTCGTCTTCGGTCAGTCGGGCGCCGGCAACAACTGGGCCAAGGGCCACTACACCGAGGGCGCAGAGCTCGTGGACGCCGTCTTAGATGTAGTGCGCAAGGAGTGCGAGAATTGTGACTGTCTCCAAGGCTTCCAACTCACCCACTCCCTCGGCGGCGGTACCGGCTCCGGCATGGGCACGCTCCTAATCTCCAAGATCAGAGAAGAATATCCCGACAGGATCATGAACACATACTCGGTCGTACCCTCACCCAAAGTCTCCGACACCGTCGTTGAACCTTACAACGCAGTTCTGTCCATCCATCAGCTAGTCGAGAACACGGACGAAACGTACTGCATAGACAACGAGGCGCTTTACGATATCTGCTACAGAACGCTCAAAGTCCCCAACCCAACTTACGGAGATTTAAATCATCTTGTATCTCTCACGATGTCCGGAGTGACTACGTGCCTGAGATTCCCCGGTCAGTTGAACGCGGATCTCCGCAAGCTGGCCGTCAACATGGTGCCCTTCCCCCGTTTGCACTTCTTCATGCCCGGCTTCGCGCCTCTCACCTCCCGCGGCAGCCAGCAGTACCGCGCGCTCACCGTGCCCGAGCTGACGCAGCAGATGTTCGACGCCAAGAACATGATGGCCGCCTGCGACCCGCGCCACGGTCGCTACCTCACCGTCGCCGCCATCTTCAGAGGGCGCATGTCCATGAAGGAGGTCGACGAGCAGATGCTCTCGATTCAGAATAAGAACAGCAGCTTCTTCGTGGAATGGATCCCTAACAACGTCAAGACCGCCGTCTGCGACATTCCCCCGAAGGGCCTGAAGATGTCTTCCACCTTCATCGGTAACACGACAGCCATCCAGGAGTTGTTCAAGAGGATATCCGAGCAATTCACCGCCATGTTCAGGCGCAAGGCCTTCTTGCATTGGTACACCGGTGAGGGCATGGACGAGATGGAGTTCAACGAAGCCGAGAGCAACGTTAACGATCTGGTATCTGAATACCAGCAGTACCAAGAGGCCACGGCCGAAGACGACACGGAATTCGACCAGGAAGACATGGAGGAGCTGGCGCAAGATGAACATCACGACTGAATCGGATAATAGTTACTGAAACATATAGTATTTTATATATTTCCAACGAAATTCAAGGCTATAGGCGCCTTCGTTCACGACTCGTTGAGTCAATGTATCATATCCTTTACAATGGCAGTGATGGTATTCGCTTCAAGAATTATGGAGTGTCGGGATTCCGTACCCAGGTAAACCATCATACAGCGTACCTCAAAAATAAGTCGGAAACGAATGTTCTTGGGACATTCACGTACAAAATTTTCACGCATTAAACTCAACTGCCATTTTCAATCAAACCTGTGGTACAATGACAGGACGAGTCCTACGATGAAGGCCTACGAGTGCGTCCTATCAATACCAAAGCGGCCTGGAGAGTCGCACTAACCCGTCAGTCGCATGACGAGTGGAGTGCAACAATATATTGATAAATTGATAGTATTATATTCGAAGTCTGTTTTCATGTCGGAAATCGATTTACGTACCAATCTGTGCATTTTTTTTTTTACTTTTAAGTTATTAATGTCTTGTATGCTTTTATATAATAATTTATAATTAAATGTTTTAAAACAATAATTGTTTTTCAATCACGGTCGTTTGGTAAACCCTGATATCAGCAAATTTGATTCGATACCTATATATACCTAAAAGCTACTAAGTTTTCAATAACAGAGCCTAGTATTTCAAAGATCCTCGTAACTAACACGGGAATAAGCCTTATTTTCTCACGTTACATGTTAGCTTGATCCAATCTTTATTTTTCTCTTAAAACGTCAATTTATATAATTTTACAGTTTACACTCGAAAAAGGCATTATTTATAAAAAATGTCGCATTTTAACTTATTGTTTCGTTTACACGATCCTCTTGAATAGAAACAGCAACTCTTGAATAGAGGCAGCTGCTTGACCCACTATTTATTAGAAGTAATTAAAATTCACACAGTACATATCATCATCATCTCAACCTAAAACAATCCCACTTGTAGGATCAGGTTACCTCTGAACGTGATGGGTAACAGAGTACACGATGACCAAGTGAAGATTGGCAGACGTTTGAGATCCTGGCGAATTCTCAGGTATCCAGGTTATATCATATTTTCTTTCGCCGAATAACAATTAATTTGAAAATAAGAGCGTTCAGAATTCGAAATAGGGTTTTCTGTGTGAGCGCCGGCGTAAGAACTTTTCTAGTAATAGTATTAGTAAGTGCAAATGTGTAAAATCTTAAAGTTTGAAGCCACTAGGCTGCATTATGTAATAAACACACGAGCAAAAAACAAAACCCGACTAATAAATGAAACAAGGAATATAGACAAATATTTAATTTTACATTCTTCATACATCTGACGCTACAACGACTTACGAATACCTTACGCCCTACTATTCATATATTTACACAAATTGAACACAATTCATAATTCCATAGACATATCGCTAAACCTTTTAATGTTTAGGAATCTTTTACTGTAGCACAGATAACTAACATTACATATCTAATATTTCCGGAGTGTGTTAAAAGAATTTGCTTTACAAATGTAAAAATTAGTGACATTTTTTATAGAAGTAGCGACCTTATATCCCACGGACCTTAACTACAACGACAACTATTCATAAACAACACTACAATTTGATGTGAAGTTGGTAACACATACGCTCCTGAAGTTAGCAAGAAATCCGTCATCTGTCATCTGCAGAATGTCGAGGCACGCTTAACTTATTTTACAGTTGACAAAATATATATTATATCGTCAAATGTAAAACAGGTTATCAACTATTATATATTTTACGTTTCTCAATACACATGACTTAATACGACAAGAATTTTCAAGATTTTTTTTTCAAATCTATCTATAACATTAAATTTTCTGTTTAATTTTTGTGAGTTACTTCTATGAAAAAATATCAACATGCCGAATTAAAAAAAAAACAGGTAACTAACAAATCTGCCACAGGGCTCAAAATCATGAGATAAAAAATACGTAAATACAGCTTATATTTTGTAACTTTCCTTACACATTTAATTTATGTATATACGCCAATAAATGTCTTTTGTACTTTTGCGCAAATATTAACATAAATGCAATGCGGAAAAAATTTTAAATGTGCAAAAACTCATAATCTTAACCAGACATTTTCAATAACAATGTAGATATTATCGATATATGGCAACAGTAGTAAATGCTTTCAAAAAATTACTTTCACATTATTCATGTAATTTTATAACAACAATTTACCTATCCAAGTCTTTAAGAGTTACACATTAATTTTGACATGAAAATGTCACTATTGTTGACAAAAATATTTTTTTTAATTGTGTTTCATTTCGTTGGCCTGTCCCGACTAAGGATTGTTTCACCAGTAACTATTGCAGTCAAAGTACTAATTAAATAACTGAACTAAACTAAGCTAAATCTAACGTTAAGTTAGTGTAAACATCAACAAGTGTTAGTTATCTAAACAACAAAGATTATAAACTCCAGTGGCTCCCAATCTAACTTTATGTAACACACAAACGGCGAGGTAGCATAAATATTAGATAGTAAAATAATTATCTATTCCGTTGCAGACTTTGATTGAATACAATATTGCAGCTGCAGAAGTATCAACATGACGTCAAAACTCGATCGTCACATTTCTGTCGGATGTAGCACGTCCTGTTTTAGGAATCATTAGAATTATTTCTTGTTTTTTTAATAACAATACGATAAATGGAAAATTGTAGACTGTATTGTTATTAAGGTGCTGGATAGGATCTGAAAGTTGAGATTGTAAAGGATTTTGTAATGTAATTAACAGAGTGAATGGGCGTTTTTCGTTTTTTTACAAACTGTAGCGGACAAACTGTAAATACATTGCTCAATTTAAACTCTTGTAAACGATACTGCTTAATACGGAACAACAGCCCGGTCGCTCTGTCTTAGAACTGGCCGAAACATTCAGCAAGCCCAAACAACTTGGCAACCTACACAATTTACATTTAGTTAGCCATGTCCAAATTACAAAACGTCAAAATAAAAATGACATAAGCGACAACCCGATGACATACGTCATTCTATACATTGTGATATTTTCGTGTTTACACAACCTTACAGTCAATGTAAGTCTGTACTGAAAGTCGATAGTGTAATTTTTAACATTTTAGTACGCCTCTTATTGCAGCTTAGACTTACGTATAATGTTACTTACGAGTTAATGTTAATGTATTATTCAGCATATAAATGGTGTTGCTTAATAACTGTTTGCGGAGTGCAATACTGCTGTGGTCAATCGCCTTTAATAAATGTTTTTTATTTGTTTCTTTCAACTTTCCTGCCGTACTTTACTTACTATATTATGAAAAAAAAAGAGATAAAGCGTACAATAATGTCGGCGTCTCTTGCGAGTCACCAACTTCAAGGCGGCGGCCGGATATAAGTAACATAATAAAAGCTTAAAGGGTGAGAGCCACTGTTACAACAAAGTAAAATAATACCACTACATACATCAATAAACACTTGTTACAGACGACGCGACGTCCGTTGTAATTTATAGTGACCGAGTCCACGATCGATTAGAGAAGAGCGGCATCGGACGTGGTCATTGTTGGGATGTGTGACCGCGAGTGACGAAATCATAAGGTAGTAAAAAATGTTATCTAAAGTACTCTCTTCGGCAGTCTCTTGTCGGTTTCTGTACAAACATTGCTAGCCACAAGGACCTGGCATGGTTTGAATATTGAAGTTAATTACCGGGTACTCACGGTACGGACGCGCTCTGGAGCTACTCGCACAGTGTAACCCCACCTCTTTATACCGTTGTCCAATTACGTTACTCTGTATACCATACGGAACCTTATAAATAGTACATCCCTAGTCAAAACATTAACAAGTCAAAACTTGTTCGCGGCAGATCATGACAAACTGTTTAGACGGTCTATTCGCGCGTCACGTATAGCTGAACCGAAATAGATGTAATTTTTACTTTACAGCAGTTTATGTTTCAACTACGATTTACATTATTTTATATATAATACAATTAAAACATAAAATCTTATGTTACATTATAACGGACATTTTAGCTAACTGCTAAACCAATTTAAGTGTGGTTTTCACTGTTCACACAATTTAAAATTCAAGCTGCACATCAAAACTTCATCCTCGACATATTACAATAACAAACATCTCATACTACTATATAGTAAAAGTAAAACTTATTGACATTGAAACTAACTTACACCTCTGGGGCCGTAAATCACATTTTCGATTGAAACGCGCGTCGACGTCCACCCTTGTTTTAAAATTCTATTCGATAAAAACTGCGTCACCTATAACGAAACCGGCGATCAACTGGCACAACGACAATCACACGTTACGTACAACACTCACACACTAGCAGCACACTTGTATATATGACGATATTTGTGTATAGTGTCTGTGTGTGTACGCACACGTAGCTACGTCACAGCACTAATCGGCACTTGTTGAACCTAACAACTTATACAGACGTGGAGCACGACAGATCGCGATGATCACTAGAGATTTGTACATGTCGAAAGCCGAACTCATGGTTAGCGTACACGATTACAAATATTTTAGGTAAAAAAAGACCCCGAAAACCCGCCTTCGACTAAGTATATATAAAATTCGAGCACATTCCCCGAAGGAAAAATAATTTCATCTACTATTGTATTTTCCATACTTAGGGGGTGGTTTTTGTTTTTCATCGGACTTGAGTGCGACCAAACGGGAAGTATACCATATTGAATAAAAAAAAAATGGAATTTTCCAAATCGGTTAAATGCCGGTATTACGAGGTCGGGAGTTTCTTGCCGCGTCTCCTTTCGGCGACGGATAGTTTGACGTTCGAAAAGTGTTTGTGAAAACCAACCTCGAATAAATATTATTTCATTTCATTTTACCGAATTGATAACGCCCTCCTTCTTTGAAGCCGGTTTGAAACGTGAATAGAACCTTCGATGAGTGTTCACTGCAGACGATAGCGCGATATAGACATTTTAATTTTATTTTACCGTCTCGACTTCCTCCGGACGCGGTTGATATATACTAGCAGTGTGAGCAAAGTTGGTGCGTGGCACCTACTGCCGTCGCGCTGCGACAGCTCACCGGCCCACTTCATATCTGTTACATATAATGTATTAATATATAATCACATACTGTGTATAATATGGTTAGGTGGGTTTAGTGAACGCTTTTATATGATTTGTGGTTCTGTTTGGTTTATACAAAATCTTATTAACAATTAATATTTTTGTAGAACAAGTCTCAGTTCATTCAGTAATAAACAAATCCTTTTAGCTTACATCTAAACATATAAAGGAGAATACATTAAACAAATTAACAAATTATAAAATGGCAACATTATTTGTTCTTTTAAAATTAATATCTAATATTAAGACTTATCAAGTAGTTTCGTATAATAAGACTTTTTGATTGTTTTCAACCTAAATATGTTTGTTGACGTTTTTAATTAATTCAGTGGGCAGCGTGGTCGAACATGCTCCAGACTCAGATATTTTAAAACTTTTAAAGGGACTTTACTGTAAAAAAAAGTCACCGAACGATATTATATAAGACATATCATTTCAGGCTAACATATTTTATGAAATGGATATTCAAAATCAACGCATTAAAAGCTGGTGTTTATATCGGTCCATCATCTATAAATGAGCGATCAGGTAACCTTCTACCACAAGAACACCATGGGTACTTCCTCCCCGGCATAACTGCTCGAGTTTATAGCGAGGAGCTCTGCAAGTTTCCATAGGTAGCCAAGATTCCCCACTTCATCCGCTTGTAACAATACTAAAATTAAATACCGCTTGTTTTGGTGAAGGAAAACATTGTGAGGAAACTCCGTACCTAAGGAGTTCTCCATAATGTTATGCGAAGTCTGCCTACCGGCACTCGGCCGGCGAAGCGGGCTATGGCATGGACCAGTCTCATTGAGAGAGAGAACACGTGAGCCCAGCAATGGGATAATATACAATAAATAATACTGAACATATATTAGCATCCTAACACAGCAAGAGTAGGACATAATTAAGCATAAGACAGATCTGGATCACACCAGACCACGCTCGTCCACTGCAGAAACATGGCGCTGCGTTACATTATAACTAATACTTAACAAATATGTTATTTTTACATATTTTACAATTGAAACCCCGAATACTACTCATGAAATCCCTGTACACACACAATCAGTTTTAAAATGATGAAATAACTAAACGATGATGAATGATGATGAATAAATAAATTCAAAGTGGTGAAAGCAGAACTCGCTTTTGCACAAGAGAGTAATAGTGGAAGAAGCGACCGAATGAATATGAAGAACAATAATAATTCATTTTCTTACAATGCATAAATTGATAATACGTTATTGACATTTCATTTCATGCAACATATAAAAACTATATACAGCGCATCTTTTATTGGGGTAAATCTTTCTATTTCTCCCTACACCATCACAATATCAATTGAAACACGAAGATTGCCGAGAGCGATTAATGAAGTAGACACATCACACCTAATACAGTTTGAAATAAGATGAACACTTATTACAAACATCAATAATTTATACATTAAACAAACATATGACATGGTGAACCTATGTACATTAACACTGTTGTCCTGCTGGAACATGTCCATATCGACAATGGATTTCATATTTAAAAACACACTAGTTCATACTGCTAGGAGTGACAAAGTGTTATTTGACAATGTGTCTTAATGTCAAGAATTTTAAATATCTCAGAATAGTGAAACAAGCCATTTTGCATGGTAGGTTCTAAAATTCAAATTTGGAACAAGTCATAAACAATACAGATCATATTATTGTCTTGTCAGCAATGAAAGAACATAATTTTTATATGAAGTTTTAAAACAAATAAAACCAGCGATAGCTCGGTAGCTCGAATCAAATGTCCGTGATTATATTACCACCAATATAAGTTACGAAAAATATTGGTACACCAGAACGGCCCCGCCGAACTTTACTTACATTAAAATGGCACACCCAAACACAATGCTGGATTTTATTCTCGTTTAAACAGTATCAGTACACTGAAATGCTACCAGCTTAATTCTAATCAAAATGTTTTGACACTGTCACGAGTTCCAAAATAAAATATATATTCTATGTCCGTTTAAGTCTCTTTTCGATGTTGTATCACGTTATCTGCCCTAACTTCAGTTAGACTGCAGTTTGCTACACTGGCTGAAGTGATACATAAGTTGGCCACTGCTACCTCCATTGTCTGTCACCAGTTGAGACAAATCTGTAACTACTGGAAGGTGACTTAACTTAGGATTAAATTCTACTGGTACACCTGAACACGATCCTTGAATTAATTTAAATAAAAATAAATATTTGGTGATTACAAAAAAAAAAATTCAATTGCCGACTTTTCAATGTTTAGTACACATACGCACTGAAATATAGTACATTGCAGTTTGAATGTATATATGGAAATGTACTGGGATTACTCATGGGATATACTCATCGTAGACTATTCTTAGTCCTGTTTCAGCAGCACCTTGTCACTGGCATCATCTATAACCGTGCCCTGCCACTTGCAAATCCGTCACGTTCGCAGTCTGTACCTATTTAAAGCACTTCATTGTCCACTAAGCAGCTGGAGCTGCAGCACTAGTCCGTACGCACTCGGCCACTGGAGCCTCACACGGAGACCTCGTTGTCTTCGTTGAGCCGGATGGCGTTGTCGTTGGCCGCCAGCTTCAGCAGCGTCTTCTTGATACGCAGCGCCGGCAACCGCACCGATGGATTCTGGTGCCAGCACTCGCGCATTAAATTCGCCATGCCCACCATTGTCTGGAAATCGAGAGGGGAATTGTAGTGTATTGTATAGTAATATGCGACTATAACACCTTGAACGTTATTTAAATGGGGTCTGTGACATTTTACGTAGCACATCCTTCTCATAAATAGGGCAATGATAATGGCATTATATTGGAGAATAGAATGAGTACAAGATGGCAGTAATAAATAGGTAGATTGTGCGCTGGTCGGTGGCGGACTACACACGCGCACGCGCACGCACAAGCACGCCAACACTGACCGGGTGCGGGTCGGAGGGCGGCGTGGGGCGCGCCTGGTCCACGCAGACCACCTTGCGCATCAGCTCGAAGCCCGGGTCGGCGGGCGCCAGGTCGGCGAAAGGCACGCGCGGCTCGCTCGCGGCGGCGCCGGGCCACACGCGCGTGCACACCTCCCACAGCACGAGCGCGAGCGCGTAAATGTCGCACTTGCGGTACGCCTCGAAACACTGCATGTTCATCCTGCAACAACAACGGAGAACGCCTTACCGACATACTGCCAACTCGAATACACGTTTACTTAGATACTGGTCTAACAACGTGTAATTGGAAACTGTTCCGCAGATGACGACAACACAACTTCACAATGCAAGGGCACAATGTCCGTCGCCCCTTTCACAACTACGACAGATAAGTTTGTTCTCGGGTCCTCCGCCATGCCGATCGCAACCTGCAACCTTTATTACCCCCTTTTAATCTCACATCAATCCATTGTTAAAGTAAATTACATTTTTAAATATTGTAGTCCGTCAATCTAATACATTGCGCTTTTTATTTGTTTCCACGTATCTATCCGGCTCAGACTGCGAAAGCCTGTCATAGCGTGTTTCATTTAGACTCCGCCCCTATCCGAAATTATCCGAAACCCTTTTAATCGGATTCGCTTACGGTTTCCGATAAATTATTATTTCGTATATCCGATAGTTCCAGTTACGGTTACGGAGCCCCATTACATCCGCGGTCTGGATCGCGTCGCGGCCGGTTCGGCCGAGCTGTGTAAATAGCTGGACAACGCGACTCACGCCCATTGTGACCGACAGAGCGGATGTAAGAGGCTTGAATTACAATTCGTTAAGTTGTTAAACGTGACACGGCCGCTGGTGCACGTCGGTCGGTACTGACGTGTGGTCGAGCAGCTCGGGGCTCATGTACCGCTTGGTGCCCTGGCGCGCGGCGTGCGGCGGCTGCGGCCGCTGGACGTGCTGCCGCGTCACCGCCAGCCCGAGGTCCGCGATGCAGCACTCGCCGTTCACCTTCACCAGGATGTTCTTCGACTTTATGTCGCGGTGCGCTATCGCCGGCTTGCCCTGCCGCACACAGACGCGTGGACGTCCGTACAGACGATAAACATAGCGATGTCAGTATATAGTATATTGTTATGAAAGGACATTTTCTTATATATATTCGTTCACTGTTACTGAGAATTTCATTCACTCATGCGTTATTGTTTTGAAACATCAAATTAACTCGAGCAAACTCGGGGACAGTAAAGCTGGTATCTACCCTGTGTATATCGTCACCTGGGTGCCGTGTATGTCTGTGTGCAGGTGCAGCAGGCCGTTGACGGTGGACAGACAGATGAGCATCATCTGGTGGCGGGAGAGGGTGGTGCGCGCCAGGTGCTCGTACAGCGAGCCCAGCGGGTGGAAGTGCGTTATCAGCCACAACTGTCGACGACCAAACGTACAGAATATATTTATTATTGCCACTATCAACGGTCACAACATAATAATATAATCTACACTAATAAATAAAATTGGAGTGTCTGTTTGTAATATTAAAATAATTGCTTTTTACTACATGCATATGAATGTATATACGGTACACATACCAAAATAACATTTCTTACAATTTTTGTCTGTCTGTCTGTCTGTCTGTTTGTTCCAGCTAATCTCTGAAACGGATGGACCGATTTTGACGGAACTTTCACTGGCAGGTAGCTGATGTAATAAGGAGTAACTTAGGCTACTTTTATTTCTACTAAATAACTTTTTTGTTAAATTCCACGCGGACGAAGTCGCGGGCACAGCTAGTGTTTAAATAAATACCATCGTCTTCTTTAATATAGCAGGTGTAAGTAAGTGTTCGTTTGTCTGAACGAGAAGATCACAAAAATAGTGCAACGACTTTCAAGAGGTTTTTACAAATAAGCTGTGACAGACCTACGGCGGACTGAACATGGCATTTTATAAAAAGCCTGATAAGAACAAGAACAACTGTTTCGCGTACAGAACACATTTGTGGATTTGTCTCGAAGCGAAAGAGGATTTAAAGATGATACTCTACAAATCTTCATGAAGCATGTGAATGCGCGATATATATATATGTATATATATATATATGGATACTATACGGAAATCGTGAGTACCCGTTACAGTTAAAATGTATAATATCCACGATGATCTGTGTTCAAAATCACATTCAAGAGCACATCGTATACTTAAAGGGATGAAATTTATACCTTCCTTAGATTGGAACCGACACGACGCTAACTCCACTCCGCCGACCCCCACTGGCCCCAATTACCTCCAGTGCACAACATCCTGAGCGACAACGAAATGCAATTACTAAGTTCCCTTTGTCCCGACGCGCTTCAACCGCGCCTAAACTCACCTGCGTGCAGCTGTTCCTGCTGGTCATGTCGCTGCCGATGTACGCGAGAATGTTGTCGTGCCGCAGCATCACCGTGCTGTACATCTCCGTCTCCCGCCGCCAGCTGGCCTCGTCGCGGGAGAAGAAGATCTTCACCGCCACCGTGTCCGCGTACCACGACCCTCGCCACACCTCGCCGTACCGGCCCTGGACCGCGAAGACAGTACTTGAGGATGTTGCGTATCATCATTGCAACCCACGAATGCCCCACAGCTGGGTTTGAGCCACTTCTCGTACTGAGAGAGGTCAAGGACGTAGTTGGCCACGCCGGTCAAGTACGATTCTCTCTGTAATCGACTTTATAAGTGTACCTTCCCGACGCGCTCGAGCAGCGACACCTGCTTGGCGAGCGTGCGCTGCACCATGAGCGGCAGGCCGGAGCCCGAGCCGCTGGTGCACGAGCTCTCCAGGTACTCGCGCAGCGTGGAATCGCCGGCGGCCACCGCGCGCACGTTCTGCGACCCGTCCACACCTGGTGATCAAATTTTAGTTGTGTAGTCGATCGTACACTCCTACTTCCTGGGAGACATTGAAACTTCCAATTTATTGAGGAAACATTTCACTATCTTGCCAGATGAATCCCGTCGCAATAAATCCTAACGCAGGGTAATCCGTTGAGTGTAAAAAAGGCAATAGATCACCTTCGTAGTAGGCGCTGGTGACTTGCGGATTGTACATGTTGCTGAAGAAGTAGTTGGACTCCGCCCCCAGCTTGTGCAGCGCCGTGCGCGACACGCGCAACCTGCGAACGATACGTGTAAATATGTATGTACATAAGTTCCAAAAGCATATAATAATTAAGGCATTTTGTTAATACACATTTTCACGTTTTTTATGTAAATAGCCGACAAACGAACAAATGCGTCAACTGACGGTAAGGGGTCACCGTCGTCCGAGGACATTGGTAATACTAGCAACTCTAACATCACTGATACGTTATCGACCAAACAAGAAGTAAAATAGAAAGTACTGCTCTCGAGCCCCCGGCCGAAACACGAGTCGCTGTGCGGCTGACCCGAGCGGGAGGGTGGTAGCTAGCCGGGCGGGCTTCACGGAAAGATAATAATACCGGTATTAATATTAACGACTTAATAATAATACTGATTAAATAATCCATACGCGAAGCCCTACCACTAAGTAGGCTGGCTTCTATCATCTCTTACGACACCCTGATCTGCCAGCATGGGATTGGGGGCAGAAGGTACTCTAAGCCGCCCCAATATGGCACTTGTTGCTTTCACTACCGTTTCAAAAGTTGGTTTGTCATCTACAAGAAACGACGAAAGAAACTCCTCGGCACACCATTTAAACCAATACGTAACAGATAAACAGAGGACGCTGATATCCAGCTGTACTTGTCATTCATACACTGAGCTCTGTACAGTACGGCTCAATTTAACTGTGTTCATACTTCCACGTAACTATAAGGTTTTATTAGGTAATTATTATATAATTATTATAATTATTATATATTATAATTAACAAGGTAGCAAACCTAGGAGGCCCTTTTCCTCAATGCAAAATAAACATACCTATGACTTCGCCGGAGCACAAAGATCGCCATGGCGCCTATAGCGGCGACGGTGACGACCGACGCAGCCACGCTGGCCCACAGCTTCCAGGTGCCGTTGGCCAGCGGCTCCACGGACGTGTCGGCGGCCGGCAGCGAGGGGAACTGCCCCCCGTTGCACATGTCGCCCGCGCAACACGTGATGTTGAGTTGGCCGGCGTGACGTTTACGGGGCCTGCAGTACGTCATCATGATCATTATTATTGTTGTTACAACGCTTATATTCCCACAGCTGGGCACGAGTCTCCTCTTACAACGAGAGGCGGCAAGGCCATAGTCAGTCACGCAGACCAAGACTTCCACTCGCAAACCTTTGAGTACATTATGGAGAACTCTCAGGCACGCTGATTGCGGATGAATTCGTTTGTAATACGCACATAATTGGAAAAACTAGAGGTTCGCACGAATTTTTTTTTATGTTAATAGCCAACAAACGAGCAGACGAACCACGTGATGGTAAGTGGTCACCGTCGCCCATGGACATCAGCAAGACCAAAGGTATCACTGATGCGTGGTCGGCCAGGAAATGAAAAGCTTAGAAAGACGGTACTAGCTCTGAAGCCCCCAGCCGGAACGACGAGTACTTTGGCGGCTGACTCGAGCGGGAGGGTGGTAGCTAGCCAGGCAGGCTTCACGGAAAGATAATAATACCAGTAATAATATTAATGGCTTTATAATAATACTGATAATATAATCCATACGCGAAGCCTTACCACCAAGCAAGCTGGCTTCTATCATTTCTTACGACACCCTGATCTGCCAGCATGGGATTGGGGTTAGTATTGTAAGCCGCCCGAATACGGCTAAATTTTAACCAGTCTCCCGCGCGGGGCTGCTACTGTGTATCAACGTTTAAATATACATAAAAATATAACTTGTTTTTTTTTTATTCCTTAGATTCAGTGTTAAAAAAATAAAACATATTCCTACTTAAAAACAAACTCGAGTTTTGTGGTTAAGGAACAGTCCAAAATCTATCCTGAACGAAACTGTTGAGTATACTTTTAATACATAGATCCAAATTCAAATTAAAATTTATTTAATTATGTAGGTATTCTGTAAATACACTTATACACGTAATTTTTTGCTTCTACTACCGTTTCGAAAAGGTGCTTTAATATTGAGGAGGTAGCGGCGACAGCAACTCCTCAGCACATCTTATAAACAACACATGGTAATTACAGAAATTTAAGCCTGTGCAGAACTGGTTTCGACACTATTATTTCCACACGTCCTTTTCATTGATATAATATTATCATCCATACCTTAATATCCTATAAGCTGTAATTTAACGCGTCGCTTAAAAGTTCCAATAGGTAACTCACTTATCAACTTTGGAACCTTATTGTAAAAACGAACTCCAAGCCCCATAAAAGAACGCTGACCCTTTTGAAGACGATACGAAGACGTAACCAAATTATGCCTATTTCTTGTTTCATGATTGTGTGTATAACTTTTCTGCTTATACGTTTTTTTTAATATATACTGACTGGCTACGGTGAGTACACCTATTTCTTTAAATTTTTCTCTTAATGAACGATGGTAACATAAGTCGTATATACATAGCTCAGTTAGCGGGAAGCTTACAAAACGACCGGCTCACCCTGACGGCCGATTGGAGCGGCACGTGAAGTGGTAGTGGTCGGGCTGCGCGAAGCACCCCCGCGAGTACTCCAGCGCGCCCTCCGCGCGCCGCACCGTCGACTTGTAGCACGAAAGGGCCTCGGAGCAAGTCTGCGTCCTGTCGGCGCTGCACTCCGCCGGGTCGCACTGGTGGCACTTATACCTGTCGAATGACATGGATTTAAAAATATACATAGGTGCGTCTGATGTTCAGTGAAAACTGATTAAGTAGATTATAAAATATCTATACTAATAATAAAATTCTAACTGATCGATTTCTGTACATGAACGACATAGAGAAAAACATTATTACAGGCCTTTATTAACGCGATAGAACCCAAAAAAAAGTTGTTTGAATCTTTGTTTGTTTGTCTGTGCGTTTGTTCCCGCTAATCTCAGAAAAGACTTAACCGATTTCGTTATGGTTTGCACTCATGTATTGCAGCGAGCGTCACTGAATACTTAACGTTTGTTTCATTGCAATCCATCCATAAATAAAAAAGTTATAAATTAATTTAAAATAATGTAAGGCGTAGATTTTGCTAGTTTCTAAATAAATCTAACTTTAGTTCTCCCCAATGTCTATGGTCGTTTCGATCTATGCGCACGCGAGGGACGCGCGCTCGGTGCTGGACGGGCGGTAATTTTTTTTCGGTAATTGCAAATTGTAACTCTATTTTACGTCATACTTTATTTATAAAACGAAGCGACTGTAATTATGTTATATTTACTGAATAATAACATTCAACTAATCAATATACCTCTAAGCACCTTTTCGAAACGATAGCAGAAGCAAAAAATAACGTGCACAAGTATATTTACAGAATACCTAAATGGTAAAATAATATTTAATTTAAACCTGAAATAATCTCCAATATAGGTATGACCACAAAAGCATCAGTCAGAGAGGTCTATGAAATATTTCAATCATTATTGTTCTGTAATAATAATCGCAAAAGAAACTTAACAAAATATGAATCTTGTGGTAATATTGAAAGAATAACTTGATAAGTTTTGCTTTTAAGTAATAAAATCTTTACCTTTTTTGAAATTTTCTTCTCCTGAGCAGCACAAAAATATATCACCCAGTTAATTTCAATTACAACTTACAGCAAGGCTTTCAGAATGTATACTTAGTTCTTACTACTTACAACATCTGGAGTGTACTTCGTCCAACACACAAAATTGTTCTGATTGTTGTCTAACCTGCTTTTAACCAATTTGTATGCTGAGTGAAGGCAAAATAGTTAATGACAAATAACACCTAACCAGTATTTTAAAAGGACAGTTGAGTTCAAGAATTTTTGCCACATGTAACAATGAAAACTAAATTTCGATCGTGTTCTCTGTTATTTGGATCAGTTATTCACTTCATCGTCACCAGCATCCCAATGTAAAATCTAAATGGCCTACAATGCTTGCCAAATTTATATTGACAAGCTTTTCAAAACTTTGAGAACAATATGAAAAACTAACAAGTTATATCAGAATATTTCCCTTCACCGAAATAAATTATGCTGCACTTCTTTCTTTATAAGTAACGATGGACTTACACATAGCCTATCAAATTTATTATTGCAAAGTTTATATTAGTAGCCGGTAATCAAGCAAGCTACCTTTATTATGGTACAGGATCATCATTAACCATTTACATCTGTGTCACCAGGGGTGATACAGTCGGATTATTGATGATAGAGATGTGAAGAAACTACTTATTGAATTCCTCTTCTTTATTGTATGTTAATGTTTCAGGATATGTAATGCATGATAATAAGCACTCTAATCTTATAGTTTTCAGATGCCAAGTCTAGAAAACACTATAAGTGTATAGAAACTGGCTTCAAGCTATCTAAACCAGTTCTTTGTGATGCAGGAAATAATTATAACAATATTTTATGTTTTTTAACCAATTTGAATGACTATATAATTTTTTATAGACAATTCACAATTAGAAGGACCACTGCAAATGTGTTGAATGTATCAAAAATTTGATCTAGGAAGAACTTACCTTGGATGATGTACCATCATCTTATCAATAGTAATCGGGTCATCTTTGAGATGGTTCTCCACTGCACTAGATGATCTGTCTGGATCCACATCAAGTCCTGGAAGCCCTCCTAAAAATTTCATGGTTTTATTTAAAATATGCATATATCTTCTAAGCAGTCCAAGTGAATCTAATAACAGCAGTTCTGAAGTTTTCCTGGTTATTGCTATCTTATTCCTCTATCACTTTTTGGGTGGATATTATGAACCACATCATAGATTTTACTATACTATATAGTATAAAGTTGGATTTTCTATGGCTTGTGGATTGAAAGGTTCCTAGACTGGTAATTTTCAGCATTTAGGACAGGCCTATATCCAGTAGAAATTATAAAATTGGTTGGAATTAAAATGGTTTAAGCCTTCTCGTTTTGAGAAGTATGGTACGTTTATGTTATTTAGGGTTTTTCTTTTGCAATACCAAATACAATTTTGTGTAAAAATGTTCGATTAACTAAATTATCGACAATGTTACATTTAAAATTATACTACAATTCAGAATTCAATACAAAAACAAAAAGTATGTCACAGTGGATCGTAAATATAAACTATAAATTATATGAAGAATGTTGATATTATAAATTATAACAAGTTCTTACTAAAATATGCAACATAATATTGATAAATCGTAGAATAAGCTCTACACCAAATAAGCGTCACGTTGAAAAACAATAATAAAACACGAGCAGAAACTCGATGTATTAAAGCACATGAATTTCTTGAGTTTACATTTTTCTTCACTCGCTAAAACTTGATCAATTAATGGGTCACACTTCAGTTTCAATGAATATGCCCTTTAATTTATGATTACTTACCATAACACGTATTTATTAATAAAAAAGTGCACAAATATCCTATAATGACAACGTCCGCCATTCTTCATTCATCATAACAATGCACCACAGACTGTTACTTCACTAGCTAGGTACATTAAGTAATTCCATGGCTAGGCATTACAGATAGATTAGATAGAATTTCACAGACATTTCATACAAAATACCAATATTATAAGTACTATATTTTATGATGAGCACTCAGCAAACAGAACATAGTACCACATATTAACGGATATCTTGATAATATAAAACTCTGTGATTCCATTCTGCATATTTAATCCACGAAAATACCATTACTGCAAATTCAATAGTCAATTTGTAATCTGAAAATAACTTTAAGCATTTCAAGCATTAGCTTAGTAAATTATTATCATAATGTTTGCATGCTATCCAACCCATATTATGAGTTATTTAACTTACATACTCTATTTACTCTCTCTATTTACTCTATATTGTTCGGTTGTAGTATCCGAACTCCAAATAAAAAACCGTAATGGTTACCATAATAATCATACTTTCCGAACAAAAAACATTCAAATCCAAATTGTCGGTTTGCTTTACTTCCTTGCGTTTTGTTTGATTTGAAAGATAAACCAGACAAAATATTGTGATTTAGAATTAATGATTTTGGTGCAAATAAAATGCCGCGTACAAAACGTCCAGTTAAGATGCAAGAGAAGTCGACGGAAGGGGATGACACCTTAAAAAAATTAAACAAACTTGGTGAGGGTTCCATACTTTTTGTTCTAATTTTTAAGCTACGCGCAATGACCTATTAACTAGATGATTTTTGTGAAGGATACTTTGAAAAATCTATAGCATTCTATCAATATAAAAATATATATATCCACGCGTTGGTAAAAGGCGCACAGGTTGCCTTTCGACTGTGGATTCGGATGTAGAATTGGATTCGGAGGGCGCAAATCGGTGGGGGTTGCGTCAATTACGCGAAGCCTACCTCCAGCAGTGGACCGTTAAAGTTTTATAGATAGATAGTTCAAATTTCCAATATTGACATAATTTTTGTTCTTTCAGTGATAGATCAGAAAAACAAACTTGACTCCCGAGTGGACATGGAGATAAGGAGCGTAGAGTTGGCATTTAAAATACTATTAGGTTCCATCAGCAAAGTGTACTTGCAGAAGACAGTTGGGGAGCTGGTATGTAGAAAATACATTTTTATGTTGAATATAAAAATCTAAACTTGTTTATTAACTGTGTTTAGAACCATCACATAAAAAATTTCCAATAAAGATCTAATTGCTGAAAGTAACTTGATGATGATGTAGCTTGGTTGTTGACTTTCATTTCAGTTGTATATTAGTCACGCTGGTTTGAAGAAACAATTTCAAATAGCAAAACTTATGTTTTTATGAATAAAATTTTCTGTATATGGGGTTACTAAACTCATAATCGCTGGACTGATTTTGATGAATATTTTTGTGTGTGTTTAGATCGCCTTTTACATTGTTTACATTAATAATTGGATCTGGTAGTAGGCGGTACTTCAATTGGGTTATGGGTAATTGGTTTTCCTGTAGGTAATCTTTGTGTAGGACTGAGTCTACTGGGTATACTTGTATTGAGCTTAGTATTGGTTATTCAGTGGGCACTTCATACTGCTTTTGTTCACATGGGAAAGATTTAATAATAAAACAAGATTTCTTAAGAGACTAAAATGTTTCAATTTGTTGGTACAACTGTGTTATACCATTATACTCACTATACATTATGCTGCATTATTATTATGTTTATTGCAGGTAACGTAAAATTCAGCTAAATAGATGACTAGGTAACATACCCTCGTAAAATATTCCTACTAAGTTTAGGTAATTATGAAGTAGGTAACATCAATAATCACTTTAATGAAATAAAAATTGGATACATGCAATAAAAAATATTGTACTATTTATACTCTCAGGGTTTTTTGGTTGTCAATTGCAGTATTTTTTGGTTGCTATGTTTACTCTTTATTGAAAATTCAAAGGAAGTTGAATAGGTGGATTTAATGCCATGCAACATTTTATTCCCAGTCCAATTTGCATAATTTAGAAAGTTTGCCATTAGTGTTAACAGAATAAGTAGGATATAACACTAAAAGAACACATACACTATATTATTCAGATATTCTAAATCAGTTTGAATCCAAATACTATACTGACATGGAAATAACTTTAAAATGACTCCTGTGCACTGATTACTATGAACTGATCTTTTATTATGTCAACATGTCCATTTCAGAAGTCAGAGTTGTATCTAAAGGAAGTAACGAAAAACAACAGATCGACAGCTCGCCACTCTGCACACTCGGCGTCAAATGACGACGGTATTGACATTTGTATTTTTTTTTGACATAAAATAAGTTAATGTTCGACAACTATTCCACCTGATAGTGTGTAGGGATGAAGTCCAACACAGTCGAGTTGGAAACATTACCTAACAGAAGTCTACTCACTTTCATCTTTAAGACTTCATCATAAGTAGTTTATACCGTGTTTTCTGTTCATTCCAAATTGTATTTATTTTGGTGTACAACAAAGGGTATGATATTTATGGCCGGGAACAAAAACGCGGGCAGGCTACACTGGTCGCAGTACGCGTAATGAACGACGACGCGAATCACGCGAACCGCGCCGTCCGTACAGGCGGT
>PDGT01000059.1:1619247-1655195 GCA_003671415.1 Megathymus violae | reverse complement strand
TTGCGTGAATTATTTTCGCGATGTGCGAAAGCACAGCGTATAGGTAATAGATATTATGCTGTAGATCAGAGATTCCCAACCTTTTTTGGACGAGAGACGACCCTTTTCAAAATGAAGTGATACCTCAGACCCCCGTTGCCAAATCACTTTAAAAATCCACCCCATCTATTAAATTACAAAAGCCTACGAAAAAAAAAAATCACACAACACAACTTTATAGTACATTCAAAGTTTCAAATAATAAGTTGAGTTAGTTGTTAGGGGTCAGATTTGTAGACCTCGTCGATCCCCAAAATTGGTTTTCGTTAATGTCGACCGCGGGGACACCGATTTCGACCCCAAGGGGTCTATATCGACAACTTTGGAAATCCCTGCAGTACATGACATTAATGACAAGGGCGCCTGGAAATAATAGCGACAAGCGGTTCCGTGCAGATTAAAAACTTAACTCACTGCCTTAGATTGGTTAAAAAACGCGCTAAGAACCAATTTAACTAACATTAAATTAAAATGGTTTGTTTGTCGAAATATATTTAATCTGTATGACCTGCGAAATGACGATCGTATGGGTAAACGTTTATTGATTGTTGCAAAGTAATTAATTTCCATATTGTAAAGCTAATTAAGCTTAGTTATATTTCGGTATTTTGTTCGTGTGCCGTAGCAAGTGAGCTAAGTCTTATGATTAATAAGATGGTTCGGTGTTCTGTGTATTGCCTTTCCATTAACAATTACGTAGATTGACTTTCAGATTTCATCCATTTAAACTTTAATGCGATCATCTTCACTACATTGTTACCAACTTAGCTTTTTTTTAGTATTTTTTAAACTACCCTCTTATTGTTTTTTCGTAGTTTCAATTTGAAAACGATTATTATCGCTATAATGTCTCATGCGTAACAAATTGTTATTTCACTATCATATCTCAGTACTAACTTATTCATATTCATCAAATTCCTGTGTATGCAAGATTTTTAGTAGAACTAGAGACATAAAAAGAGTACAAAAACAGTTCCTACTCGTACAGTTTGTGAATTTAAATAGAGGTCAATTGAAGAAGTAACTTATTATGGCAATAGGTTTCAGTCAAAAATATTCTGTCCAATGAGTAGCTTATTTGTGAAATATGGTCTACCAGGCACAGGTCTTTGCAGTTTTGGGACCAATTGCTATTTCCTACGTATATCACAGTAGCATAGCATAGCATAGCATATATTAATAATCAAGACCCAAGACCCAAGAACCAATATACATCCGTCACACGTGTACTAGGTTTAGAACCGTAGCTAACAAAAAGCCTTTGGTAGGCAGTTTGCAGAGCTACCGACTGGGCTTTAAGAGGATCTACTTCTTTGAATTCCATATTCTGTATTCTAAATATTGTAAAAAGTAAAACGAACAGTTTCCTCCTATTTTAAAACAATAAGCAACGATTATAAGTAGTTGTTAGTATTAAAATCTTGCGTACACCCCGCTCTTAACTAACCGGGCGCTTTCTGGGGCCAGGGTACCTCACGGAGATTTCATCGCACGACTCTGGCGAGCGAGGTGCCAAGAAAAAGAACTTGGGTGAGTTTGCTTCACTTTTCATACACTACACTTCTTCGTTACTCGTATTTGTGATCGAGATTTTCTTGTTTTTTTCATGTCGAGGACGTACTGTCAGTGTTACCATATCGAAAAATCAACTTAAAATCTGTGCAAATTTCCAAATAGTTTGGATTTTGCGGTTATCGCGATAGGTTTTAAGTCATTAGCCGACAATATCATCCCAGACGCATTTCGGGCCACGATGTAAGCGTAGGACCCCTTTGTTGCCCTCTTCGACGCTAACCGAAAGACGGTTAAAAATATTTGACGAATAGAAGGAGGCTTGTAGTGCGTCAAGCTGCTAATCACGATGCAAGAGTACCGTAGTGTTGAAACTAGAATCTATGTACCGCATAGGACAGATAAATTCTGACTAGTGTTTTATTGGATATAAACCTCGAACTACTTCCTGATGTCGGTTAAATTTTGCAGAAATTAGTACGATTGTAAAAAAATATAGATTTTCGATTATAAATACGATTATTTTTTTTATTCATCTCTGTGACACTGAGGCGTTTCTTTCGTCACGAATCTATATCAAGCTATTGCGAGTTGATCGATTTTTATTTGGTCTCTGCATAACGTAAACTCGGAAACACTGCATGCGTGATACGATGATATCGATTGTGTATATTAGTATCATTGATCTTTCGGAATTCGGGAAATTTTAGCTACTAAATAAATAAAAATTAATAAAACCTGAAGTAAATCGACCGCTTTGTAATTGCTACACAAGTTGCTACCTTATACTCTCGTTGTCCGGTTGCCACTATAAAAAATCGATCATCACCTTTGCATTCAAGTTCATTCATTAGACGCGAACGAAATGATCCTGTTCGCACGTCTTCAATTTCATGCAACTGTCGTTTGGACCATTAATTCAACTCATTGACGCTGCCAGAAGATAAATTTCTCCAGTAACCAGCACTGAAAGATATATCTATGGCTTTCGTCTGTCTTATTCACATTATTAGTTCACTCTGTAGTCCTCTTAACTGATTTACTTTTTTTAGCTTATGTTATGCTGATGCCCCCGAAACTTAGAAAGCTGAGAAGCTTTCTTGCTTCACAATCAGCTGTGTAGCTATCTTAGTTAATAATAATGTACGTCGACACCGCGTCCTAGGGCCACCCTCCTCGTCCGGCCGCTGGACCGGTCGCCGATCTCGTTCAGCGGATACGTCGTGTCGGTCCGTGATGAAGACGGCCGCTAAGACGGTGCACCGACGTCGCTCGCGGTCCATGTACCGCACCCCGGCCTACAACAAGAACGCGCTCGTCAACTACCCCACCATCACACCCAAGGTGAGGAGGAGGAGGAGCGCTGACGACGTGCTAGCAGTTTGCTGGCCGGTTCGCGTTATCTGAACTTTGCAGCCCATGGACATCGGTGATTTCGATGCTGATAAAATTACACATACCCTTCGAAATAACTGCTCTTGAAAATTTCCCACCGACCGTCCCGACTAGTAATAAAATTTCCTCCTTAACATTTTAAAAGTTACCAGAATCTTGCACGGAATTACATATTTTTTTCGAAAATACTCGTAGAATCTGTGTAATAACGTTATAAAAATATATTTAATATGAAACCAGCCGTAAAACCGTATTTCGTTAACGAAATAACGATATTGGGCAATGTAACGGTGCCGACGGCCGCCCGCAGGTGGCGCCCAACACGCCGTTGACGGTGCTGCGTCAGCCGCGACTAGGCGAGATGGTGGTCTCCATGTCGGGCTCGCCGGTCATGGTGCCTACTTGTTACACGTGAGTAAATTGTATCAGTCAAATGTAAAGAGAATCACAACAATTTTAACGAATCATTTCGGTTAACAAATAAATTTTTGTTAATAACTTGATCGTTGTGCCATCTATCGGATCACGTCATATCTATAAATAACAGGCACATCTTAAACAATATATTTTCTCAATATGACATCTGTAATCGGTAACAGACAGACCAACAATAAATGCGTATAAAGATGGTAGTTCGATGACATCCATTTTATATATCTATTTGTCGTTATATACCCAACAGTTTAATGTTTACAGCATGCAACCAGACGAGAAGGCGAATTGCAACATCCTGCTGCAAGACGGCACAATGCTGTCGTTGCAGCCGAAGCAGCTGCGCCAGTCGCAGGCGTACATCCCGTATTCGCTCATGGACGGCGACGTGCTGCGTCAGCTCAAGACCCTCAAGGACAACATCGACAAGGTGGTCCGGCTCGGGGAGAAGGCGAACGTCAAGTAACGGTGCTCCAATGTAGTCTTAGTTGCCCAAATAGTATTGGTACACCTAAATACACTTCTGGAACTGCATCGCCCGTTCATGTCATGTAAGGAGTGTGAACATGTTAAATGTCATTAGAAGAGAAATTGACAAATATACTGTATTATAAACAAAACGGGATCGGTGGTCTTTCAAGTTATTCGAAACTACATCGGCTCGGTCGGGCCTCATTCCTGTGGATCACGAAGGAAAGCATAACGGATAAACTTTGGGAGCCGCCGGTCCTAGCGTTCGCTTGGCGCCCAACAACAATATCGTATTCCGATACTCTGTAACCTGACAGCTCCGTATTGTACTATGGTTGTGTGTGTGTGTCGTGTATAAGTTTTTAGTTAATTATTAATGTTATGGCTGAGTGCGTGCCTCGGATAACCATTGATTAGTGAAATAAATAATGTATTTTAGCGAAACTGCTTTTTATTAGACACACACTTGTATAATCCGTCTTACAAAATTTCAAATAATAATATGCATAGAAATATTGTTTTAAATACTCTAGCATGTCTGTATTAAACCGTATTTTCGTAGAATCTCATAAGATAATATAAGCGCCATCTAGCGATGTGTATAGCGATTAAAATGTACGCTCAGGCGCCGGCATCACTCAACCCCGTTTATGGATGCGTTTCGTTGATATTGACGCGATCGCATCGGATTCTTATTTAAATGTCATTATTTACCGAGAATAAATTGGATTCAGTATTTAATTCCACTAAAATGATTTTATCCAAAGCCAACGCCTGCCTGAAGTGCCTCATCAGTTCTTGTCAGTAAATACGGCCAACCTCACAGTTACAAATGTTCATAACTTGCAGTATTTACTTGACACCATAACCGCATCTCACATATACGAAAATTTAATAATAAATCTTAAGTTACTTAAGTTTTTTGTGTTTAATTTACGTGATTTATTTATGTTTTAATAATGATATAAATTAATTAATTAATAATATATGAACCCCCCTCACCCGCCTTTGGAAGATGCATCTTTCAGGTCAATATAAAAAAAAAGTTTACAACATACAAACATAGATTTTGGTCAAATTTGGATACAGTGTTGCGTGGTTGGTCCAAATATAAGTTACTAAATTGTTATTGGTAAACTAATACAAAAGTAAAAAGCTCGGAACTTAATGTAATCTTCACCAAGCAGCCGGCGACTAGTAGCCATGTTTCCCCAGCGTTTGTTCTACTTCCTTCACATACTTCTCCGGCACCCGCTGTTGTCTCATGGCTGCGACCTGATCATTTTAATCATAATACATTTTAATAACAGGCGATCAACGAATTCCGCAGTGAAGCGAGTTGCTTCAAGTAATCTACTCACCCAGTGAGGATGCCGAATCTAGTGATATTTACAAAAATATGGTGCGATGATTTTCCTCTACAAAAAGCAAAACAATACTGCTCCATTACACTGTCGAAGTTATCTACGATAGAGAAAATTGTGTGTGCACAAAACCTTATCTACTATCAGAGCAGCGACCTCAATAACAAAGACACGACTAGGAAGGACAAGTCCCAGCTAAAGAAAATTGTTTTTTTTTTATTTATGTTAAAACCGAGAAACGAGCAGACGAGCCACGCGATGGTAAGTGGTCACCGTCGCCCATGGACATTAGCAAAACCAAAGGTATCACTGATGCGTTGTCGGCCTAGAAATGAGAAGAGGGTTAGAAAGAAAGGTACTGGCACTTGAGCTCCCAGCCGGAACACGACGAGTCGTTTGGCGGCCGACTCCAGCGGGAATACCACTAATAATATATTATGACTTAATAATAATACTGATAATATAATCCTTACGCGAAGCCCTACCACCAAGCAGGCTGGCTTCTGTCGCCTCTTACGACACCCTTTTCTGCCAGCATGGGATTGAGGGGAGTATTCTAGGCCCGTCCCAATACGGCCACGTAGGCACATACATTCATTGGCACAGGCTACCGCTGGAATAATTATACCCTCATAGATTAAACAAGGCAAGACGGTCATACAAAACCAACTCCTAAAAGAGACCGACTCTGTATTCTTACTAATGGCAACGAGGATAATGAATGACGCGATGGTTGTGACTAATGGAAGTCCGACGTAATCTGTCCGTTGTACGTTTTCCGTTGCCTAACTAATGGAATTAAAAAATAAACGTTTACCACACACCCCCGCACTAGGATTCCCTGTGTTGCGGGCGGCATGGACATACACAAATATGACGTCACAAACACCCATGACCGGAGAACAAACATTTACCTATCACATAAACGTCCGCCCCGGCCGGGAACCGAGCCCGGCACCCCCCGCTCGGCAGGCAGGGTCACTCCCGACTGGGCCACGGGGTCGTCGAGTTCGTTTACCTTGTGCTTGATGACTTTCCTCTCGTACTTGTCCTGCTGCTCCAGCTCCATGCGCAGCGCTACGCCTTCGTTGTGAATCTTCTCGCGGAGCTCCGCCCTGGATTACCAATAATGTTTAAATGTACAACACTTATTAATAAATGCTTACAACACAAATTCCTAACACCGGCTTGCTGGTTGCGGGTGGCATGAACATAATTATGACGTCACATTGGTCCCAAAAATGTCAGTCCACGATTCGAATCGATTCAGGAACTCTTCAGTAAGCAGGGTCAATATAACCGGTACAGAGTTGCTTAGACGACTTCAGCTCGCCGCCAAGAACTGAGAGAAAATTACAATTAGTGAGTACCTACATACATGGATAAAGCTACACAAGGTACCTCGCTCGTTCTTTGTCGTTGATCTGTTTCATGATCTCCTGCCGGTGTTGCTCGATACGCGCCTTGCGTTTGTCGTCCAACTGAAATTAATTGACTGCATTACGAATTTTAGAGTAGTTTGACACTAGCTTCTATATCCCAAATTCCTTTTCCGAATTCTTAAACCGACATCTAGTTGCCAACTGATAAATTAAATAAGACTTTCAAAGATACAAAACGCTGATTAGGTTAACTGGGTACTAGTGAGTATGTATGGCTTATTGTGCTTTAAGCTCAAGGGAAACTAAGTCAGGCAGTGCAATACCTTCTTAAACATTCTGAAATTAGCTTTATTATATATTAGCGGCGCGTCCCGACTTCGTTCGGGATCAACGTTTAATTATTATACACAGACACTTGAAATATAGCCTATGTCCATCCGAAATAATGTACCTTTCAAATGGTAAAAGAAATTTTCAAACAGGCCCCGTGGGTCCGCCTGCACAGTGTAGTCACAAAATTCGAAAATTTTTATAATATTAGTATAGATATGTATAAAAAAAATTAATTCAAAATCATCTAATCATTTAGGTATTCTGTAAATATCATTATACACGTAATTTTTTGCTTCTACTACCGTTTTGAAAAGGTGCTTTAACATTGAGGAGAAGAAACGGCGAAAGAAATACCTCAGCACATCACAGTAAGTTTTAACCTGCGCGGAACTGGTTACGACACTAATACTTTTAGGCGTCATTGTCATTAATATGTCATATAATTACCCATCCGTTAGTCATTACAAGACCTCTCAAAAATTATAAAAGATATTACAATCTATGAAGAGGTTCGTCTAGTTTTTTTAGCCTAAAGTACCTGAAATCCTTCTACATAGATATATGTACATATGTCAGCTCTTTTAGCCTTTACTCCAAACGATAATACATTGTTTGTGGATACACTCACCTAAGATGACTCACATCATACTTTTAGACCAATACTGCCGTGAAGCAACCTGTTTCCTCAAATAACATTAATCCATGTTGGTTCCAGGCATTCATATATTGCAATGATTTCGTAATACTAGCTCATCCTGTTACACGAAATTAAGCAATAATAAGAGAGTACCTCCTTCTCTCTCCGAATGAACTCCTCGTTCTGTCGCGCAGCATTGTTGAAACTCTGCTCGTCCTTGGCGATCTCCCGCGCTATCAGCCGGTGGATGTCTTTGATCTGGAACATTCGTCAAGTAGTTATGTAGGTAATTATAGGGTCTAAGAGCTGTAATGAAATTTAATACTTTGGTTGAATGTATGGTGATAAAAGCCAAATTAAAAATAAAATTATACTAATTTAAATTTTTTCTTGTCAAAAGTTTTAAGGGGTTAATATATCCACAATAGGGTTTCCATGCTAGCCATAGGTGATCTAATTTGAGGTTGACTAATATCTTGAAAGACATCCGCAATTGCTAGCTAGCTTCGAATAGAGGATAAAGGAATTAAGTCTCAGAAGAGACATAAGTTCCCTTTGCGTCCTCTACCGTCTCTCTGTGGCGAATGTTTCGAAGAACACTTTAACCTGGTACCCCCATCCACCTTTCTTTATCGCACCACCAGCAAAATTATTCATTCATTAACATTTATCATTTAATATCTATTATAAATATTCTGTCCATCACCGTCACATCTCACCTGCTGCACCCGCGCTTCGTGCAGGCGCTTCATCTCTCGGTTGCGACGCACGGCCGCGTCGCGCTCCTTGCGTCTGTACTCGCGCTCCACGTCTTCCTGGATCTTCATATTGCGGATCCGCTCCAGTTCCTCTTTCAGCTCTTGCTCCGCCTGAGGTACAGTATCTGCGTATCACTTCTTCAAGCACAAGGCAACTTTATTGCGTACGAATTATAGGTATATAAAAAAATCCCTAATTTAATTTAGGGTACTCCAATTTTACGACGATATCCGACGACGACGACGATATCCTACGAGATATCCGAGGTATTGTCGAGGTATATGTTATGAGTGGAAATCCATGTACTTAAGCGTTTCTCGTTCAGTTAAAGTGGATTTATCACCTTCTGCGCCTTAGCGATGTGATCGATGCCCTTCTGCTTGGCAGCCTTGACGGCTTCGGCTTCCGCGCGGTTCTTAGCCTCCCTCTCGCGCTTCTGCTTGATGAAGTTGGCGATGCGCAGGTCCATGATGCGCTCTTCCTCGTTTTGTATCTGCTTGTAGTACAGCAGCTCAGCATTGCCTACAAATTTGTGTTAAATATTCTCCCACAAGAATCTCTGTCATTTATTAACCGATTTGGAAATTTTCTTTTATGTTTGAGAGAGTACTATTATACTTTCCGTTTGATTCTACTTGAATTTGAAGTAAAGATACAATCACTGAGCGTGAAAAATTTGTTTGGTTTGAACCGAGAATTCACCTTCTTCAAATTGAAATCGGATTTTTTTGTTAAAATATTTACTTGTATTGTAACGTAAAAGTCGTTTTGCTTAAAGTTAAGCAAGAACGCCTGTTCATTTTAAATTGGAAGCCATCCGTCCAAAATGCGACGTAGACTTCAGCAATGTTGGTACACATTATAAAACTGATATGCCCCATTGTTCTGCATTGAGATTAAATTACTCTGCTTCCACCGCTGTATTTTGCTGCACGTACCCTGATCAAGGATCTGTTTCAGTTTGGCCTGCCGCTCGTGTTTCTCCTTCAGCTTCTGCGCTTCGTCGATCTGCATTGCGATGTTGGCCTGGTTTACCCTGATGCTCTCCTCTTCTATGCGCTCCGCCTCCATTATCTAAAACAATCATGTAGATCTTTTTAATTCTTTTACAGTACTGCGGTTGGATTCTTAACTTACAATCTAGGTTTGAACCTTAACAATCGCATCGTTCAGATCACTTGAAATGGCAACAATATCGTACATCGTAGTAATTGGTGACAAACGTATAAATGTATCTGTGACTGACTTGCATGTGGTTTTTTTGTAGTACCTGCACACTACCTACCTACCTACCTACTGTGGGTTGCTGGTGACCTGCACAAGCGATAAAACTCCAGCACAATCATGATAATTATGAGGTATGGAGATGAGCAACACACAACAAATCGTACATGGAGAGACTGTTTCTGGCGGTGCCAGGTCCTATGTTATAGCACTTTGGCTATTGCTAAAGCATCAAAGGAAGTTCATCTATGATATGTTCCTTTCTGTTAATAGTACACATAAGGACCTTCGCAGATTCGTGTGCATTTATTTGTTCTTTTAGTGCTGCGAGATTCTGCAGCCGCAACTGGTGTCGGCGTTCTTCCTCCTCCTCAGCTCTTTTCACCGCCGCTTGCCTATTCTCCTCCATGATCGCATCCAGTCTGGAATAGAAATACATGAACGGATTCCTCGTTATTATACGAACGTATATTTATTTATTTACTCGTTATTTTTATTCTTATTTTGATTTAATTGGTTAAACATTAATTGGGTGTAACAAGAGTCAAGATCTCACCTTCTCTGTTCCTCGTCCAGCTCTTTTTTGACGAGGTCCTTCTCCGCGATCTGCGCGTCGCGGATAGCGTGACACTTTGACGCCAGAATGATGCGGTTGCATAGTCTGGGCCCTTGCATGTTGTCAGCTCGGAGAACTGACAACAGAAAACAACATTAAAGTTGTTGAATTTTGAACGTGCTTGAACTAATAAATTCTAAAACATTTCTTGAAATTACTATAGACTCACCGTTACAATATAGTCCTTATACTGAAACCTTGTCAGGGAGAAACAGAAAGAACAGAGAGAAAGTGAAGCTTTTAACTGACGTAGAAACAGCAAGATTAGTTTATTTTAGCTATTTTCACAGTGTGATGTCTTATGGTCTGTTGTTGTGGGGCTCAGCTGCAGATATTTCGTTTTTTTTATATTACAGAAAAACTTTAAGGACTCGTTTAGATATATCTTTAAAAAAATCAAAATATTATTGCATCACAATATATTTTAGATAATATTATGTTAAAAATACTCTGATAGTTCTTTTAAGAAGAGTGATGTTCACAATATTAATACTAGCAATAGGACTAAATTGATTGTACCAAATTTCATACTAAGCAAAACTGGTGGCTCTTTCGTGCTTAGATGTGTAAATATTTATAATAGAATTCTGTTAAAAATTCTTCAGATGTCAAATCTGTATATATCCTTACGACCTACGTTCAGCTCTAGACAAAGTATGCGCAGCCTGATCAGGCCCGGCCAGCTCGGGATCAGCGGTGCCGCTAGCCTCCTCGCCGGGCTGCGGCTTTAGCTTCTCCTTCAACATCTGCTTGCGAGCTTCTGATTCATGCGCCGCTTTCAGGATTGCGGCTTCCTGCGCGTGCATCGCCTCCAGCAGCTCCTCTTGGCTCACTATCTGTTTTAAAGAACGAGTAATGAAGCAAGACGATCATACGTTTAATAAACGTTTGTTTTATTTCTCCAGTAGAGGTAAAATATTTGCTTAGAATTTAAAATATTTCCTTGGAAACAAATGGAGTCTCCATGACATATTCTAACGTATTTCAGTTGGAGAATTGAGGATTCAGTTCTAGTTCAGATATAAACAGTAAACACTACTCCTGGATGGAGTCGCTTTGGTCGTAGTTTGTCCTAGATATTAGCTTTTTTTGTTGATCTGGAGTCCGCGTTGAATCTCTTACTCTGCTTGCCCATGCTTTCAAAGCGGTCTATTCTATTTATGGTTATTAACCTCAGCACACATCATTGAACCAGAGTTCACTACGTTCACCAATAGAAATCACAGACTTAGAAATTAAGCATTCTACATCCTGCTTAATCACATTAGCAACTGGTTTACACATGTGCCAAGATAACCAAACGCCAACGCTAAGTCATAAGCTGTTTAACCGACGAAGTTGGTGATTCGCAATCCCAGCCACTCTGTGTAGCCTTTGAATTTACCTTGAACCACTTATCCCGCCTGAGTATAATATACAAGTTTATGATCGGTCGCCTGTTGGGTGTGCCCTAATAGTCGAGTTGTCTCCGCATCTCCGTAAGGGAACCTATAGATGAACGCATATACGGAATATAACGCTTATACGGAAACTGAAACAAATAAGCAGATTCCTACTCGACAGACGAAGGTGGGTTCTAATCGATAACCATGATGTTGCAAGAAGAAAATGTCACCGGTGTCTGATATCTGTGATGAAGTCGGGAACAAAAGAGCCGGTTTTACCGTCTCGTGATGGAGAGGGACGGCATGTGATGTAAGAATGAATTCCACTGATTTGACACATGAAATTCGAGCCGCTAGAAAAACTTTATGAACTTGAGCTGAACTTTCTAGATCCAAATGCACGACAACAGCACACTAAAGATAGGAAAGGGAGGAGGGGTACTTCAAGTGGCAGGTGGAACATGATGTAGTCATTTTACGACTGATTTATTCTTAAAAGTAGTAACTACTAAGTTATATCATAAGGCCTTACCACCAGGCGGGAATAACTGAAGAACTAGACGAAGCGGTACCCGGGTTCTAAAAATCTCTGCAAAGGAGCCGGACTTAAGGGCCGCGGCCTTTGAAGAGCAGGATACACCGCTTGAAGATAAGATTGACATAGGCTTACAGGTGGAATAAAGCACCATACACGCCAAATTCTATTCTATAAACATGAAACAGTCATGAGTACAAAACTTTTGAGAAAGATAAACGAGGTTACTCGTGATGAGTTCCGGAGATTTAAGGCAACAGCTACATTTTTGTTTACGCTAGGATACCCAAGCCAGCCTACTCACCCAATATAATCGTTTTTTTTAGGATTTAAATTACTAATAGAACATACCTTTGCCTGTTTCTTCAACCTTTCAAACTCCCGCTTGTGCATGATGGCCGGGTAAAAGTTTGGTTCAGTCTTGGGCACGATGAGAGCTCGCCAGCCCCCGATCTGTGGCACCATCGTATACTCATGCTTCGGTACTTCGCACTTGTGGATCGGACGTTTCGTGACGGGGAACTTGAGCCGGCATTGTGAGGGTCTGATGAATATTATTATTTTTTTACCATAGCAATATTAGAGATTTTGGGAATCGATAAAGCCCGAGGGGGTCAAACACCTCTTGGATTTTAAGGAGTGTTAATTAACTACCTATGCGTTCCAACTCAATTCCCGGTCCACATATAATGGTTTATAGTACTGTTTTTTGTAATGGTAGTCATCAGAATCCCTCTATTCCAGTGCTGAATTGCTGGGCATAGATATCAAACCAAGTTACATCTATGTGGGAATTAAATTCATCAATACAATTATAAGAAGCACCGACAGAAACACAAACTATTTTCAATTTTCATTTGATGATGAACAAAAAAAAAATGAACAGCAAGCTTTGCATTTCTGCTGCGTTTTTCTGATAATTATTAAAGAATTGTCTACGGCCGTTAATATTCTTTACATCGTGATTCATATTGTGCTCGAGTACTGCTGTGGAGTTGTATTTAATGTTCCTGACTTCGAGTATAGCCCAGTACAAGTATTAAAATGCTTTGGAAGCATGAGTACATAGTTGAGCTTCTGTAGAATGGAATCGAAGGATTGCAGATATAATTTTAGTGTGAAATGTAAGGTTTGGTCATTATAACACGAATTTCTGTTTTACCTATGAAGTTGGTAACATCCGGCCTCAGCACCTTTACGTATGCTGTGGTACTTGATGCCTTCATGATAATCTTTAATGACCTTTGGCATTTTGTTCTGTAAATCAAACAAATCCCTGAATATAAAACTGTAAACCTTGAAAAATAATAGCTTGCCAGCTAGTTGCTTAGAAACAAACAGCTTTTATTTATGGCAAGATTTAAATACGCTTATTATTATCTACGTCACGGTTTTAAGGTTAATACTGCGAAGACAATTAAGTAAGACATAAACAATTTGATTTATAAAACTATGCAAATTGTAATTACATTCAAAAATATTATTATCTTTGTGGTTTGTTGTTTAAAATATTATAATTTATTCAAGGCTACATTTATAGTGTTTCCAGTTCTTTGAATTGTATATACGACAAATCTATAACGATGGACAGTATCTCTAGATGTTGAGAATTACATAACACAATAAAAATATTACGAAATAATGTTTGTTTTGCAATTCAATAGATAAGTACAATTTTCTTTAAAATGTTTACATTTATGTGAATTTAAATATAAATATTTATATTCAATATTAGCATGAAATTCAATGTTACCCGAACTGAAGGTATTAATATTTCTAGGGTAAGTTTATTAGATCGCACTGCCATATCTGTCAAATGATTGTCACTATCTGTCACTTCAACTTCAACGTCAATGTAACAGTATTCTATATTCTGTAAGTAGAGTGGATTGTTGTGTGTGGTGGTTCGAGTCGGCTTTCGGCGGTTTATCTGAAACATTAAATTGAATTGTAAATAATCCTATTTATACAGATGATAACATGAGCTTGTAATATTAACATGGAAATTAATATACCATTCACTCGCATTTGGAACCTTTTTACGTTTGTAAATGTTTAGTTATTATATAAGAGGTTATATTATAAAAATAAAAAATAAAAATTAAAGAACATTAAACATGGATCCCTTGAGAGGACCGAAGCCGCTGAAAGCTTATACTGCACCTTTATTTGTAAGTGTTTAATTTAATAAATATTTATAGAGTATTTTAGATTTTAAGAAAAGATAATCCATGAATTTTTAAAGATCGAATACTTTGAGAATTAAAACATTAAGTGACGCACTGCCTATTGTAGAAAACTAATAAGCCTATATTTATGAAATTTCCTATGCAGCTTAATATTGAAAAACAGGTCGGAATGAGGTAACATAATTTACAATATATTTTGTGTATATTTTTATTTGTTACAACGTTCATGTTAACACTCTTAGAAAAAAATAAAAGATAATGTAATATGACCAATATAAAAGAATATATTTAAGATCTTGCATGGTTTCAGTTCACATTGAATTACATTTGTAAATACATTCCACAACCTTTAAAGGCAGGAGCGTTGGCCGGCCTCTCAGTGGATATGGTGTTATACCCTCTAGATACTCTGAAGACCCGACTTCAGAGCCAACAAGGCTTCCATAAAGCTGGCGGGTTCAGAGGTGTTTATAAAGGTGAGTGTAACAGTAAAAATTTGTTTTGTCTATAATTTTGTATGCAAGTACAGCATGTTTATTATTTTGTGACTGGCAGGTGCCAATGGTGCATAATCTGTAATAATATGCTGTAGTTTCTTAGAGCTCAGTTTATTAGTTCCTTAATAAAACAGAGTCTAGGCTCCGGTAATAAGATATTATGAAATTTACCATACAATAATTTCACTGGTAAATCATAGCCAATATAGAAGTATCTAGAATTATATCATATCTTTCTCGATTGATTCTCTACGGGCCAGGCCGGCAGATTCATCTATTTTTATGCTAAAATATGTTTAAAAATTTAGAAGCATATAAATCTATCAGCGAAGGTTATTAAATTAGGTTATAACCCTCTTTACATAGTATCTCTTTGAAAATTGGCTTGTAACTGACTTGTGTAATGTTATAATTATAATTATGTTAGCAAATTATAGGAGGCAGGGTTTCTTCACTATAGATATCATCATTGATTATGCATGAAGTTGTCAACACTAGTTATTTTTATGGGGCTTGGTGTACAACTCTACAATAAAGTTATCAAAGCACAACTCATCAACCCATGTTACTTTAGTATGTATAAGTATATAAATGATAAAGATGCATAGAAATAACCAGCACTGCAGCCAGTTCAGGCTAGGATATTTTTTACATAGAATAAGTTAATGCTTGACAACAATCCCACCTGATGGTAAGTGAGTAAGTGATGAAGCCTTAGATGTTCAAAATACTACTATAAAAGCCTCTTATCAATATGTATATAGTTTTGAAAAGATGCGATGAAAAGTTTCTTTTGCTGTTTCTTGTCCTTTAAGATAAAGCACCTTTTCAAAAGAGTTGCATTACTGATACAATTATAAACAAATAAATTTGAATTCAATTTTTTATTAATATTATTTACTGGTGAGTGAGGCATGCTATGCTTTGGTAAAACCTTCTTTTTTACTTATTTGGTCAATGGTTGACTCTTCCTAATTCAGTAGGATTGCAGGGCTCCTGACAGTAGCCACTGGATCCATGCCTACTTCCTCCCTGTTCTTCGTGTCGTACGAAGCCACCAAAAGTCTGCTGCAGCCGCTATCGCCGCCGCAGTACACACCTGTCGTTAACATGTTCGCGGCTTGCGTCGGTGAAGTGGTCAGTGAAATAAAATTTATTCAAAGTCGTTTTACAAGCACTTCGAAAGTCAAACTACGCCATCGCTTCAACGAATCCCTACCGTGAGAGGTGCTGGAAGCAGTAGCGGCAAAAAACTCCCAAGGGGTTTTTCCTACTCACAGTTACAAACAGCAGCCAGTAGTACTTATAACTTTGTGCATATTGAACCCACGTCTAGTCCAGTTGGAGATACATAGCTCCTGAACTGGGCACCATCCAATTTAAATGTGCACAATTTACTTAACGTGTCAAATGTTAGTTGAACAGCCGTGCCATTATGAATGGAGACCCTGCGGAACACCAGCGCTGGTTGTTTGTAAACTTCCAGCATCCTGCTGCAGGATCCTAATTATAATGATGATTAAATCTTGCAACCTCGTTGTAGTTTGGAAATATTTATACTGTTTTTGTAAAATAGTGTAATCTTTCATTATAAATCAATTATATTATATTCCACTTGGCTGGCTCCTTTCCTCTAGAAGATACCTTGTAATTTTAAAGTGTTCGCGTTGCATTGTCATAGAACCAGTAACGAGTGGAGCTCCTGCTTTCTTCTCGGCAGTCGGTGATGGATTTGGTTTCTCGGATGTCCTTGGATGGCGGTGATTACTTACGATGCGATTACAGCTTGCTCGTTTGCCGGATTAATGTTTCAAACAAAACGAATGTGTTGATTCAAATGCGTTTTAAATATTATTTTCGTTGTTGTTCCTACAGTATGTTTATTTTTTGATGACCCCCATTCATTTTCGTATTTTTTAAATGACCGCCGTTTATCTTCGATATTTTCGTTTCGCGTAATGTGCTTATTGTGTATTATGTATGCAATTATAAAATATATAAAGTATGCCGAGTCGTTGACATATTTATGATATTATGTTATAAGCTGTTGTTTTTTAATAGATAGATATTTTCAGTTGGCATGCGTCATCCGAGTCCCCACTGAGATCGCGAAGCAGAGGAAGCAGACTTACGTAGGGACCGAGAAGAGGAGTAGCATCAAGATACTTATGGAGGTAAGTGACGTTGTACACCAGTCTGTATATCTTTTAAAATCTATTGCTGGCAAGACGCCTCCCCTACCGGACGTCGCTCCGACCGGTCCTGCGCCTTCCATACCTGTCGGCTCCCCGCTGGTTCCGTCAGGTCATCAGTCCATCTCCATGCTCTCTCCATCGATTATCAGTCGTACGAACGATGTGCATCACCTATTGCTATTAACCTAACCTAACATAGGTCTCATTACATATTTTGTTTACGAGTCCAAAATCATGTAATGTCAGTAATCGAAATTATCCGAAATTATTTCATATCCCTAACCGTATATATATATACGTATATATATATATATACATACATATATATGTGTATATATATATATATATATATATATATAATTTACATTGCTTTTTTTAAACATTTCATAGTCAGAGTTTTTAATTAATTGCACCATAAATATTTCCATAACTTCGTCGTTTAAGTATTAATTGTTATTGTATGTAATTGCAGCTAATTTATTGTCAGTGTTAATATTAAGATTTAATTTGGAGAGCTTTATGTTAGCTTTGTGTTTATATCAATAAAATATTTTTATTTTTTATTTTATTTTATTTTATGAGTTTACGTATCGCACACGAGATTTATGTGTTTAAATATACAATAATCGCATTAACACATCAATCTTAATTAAAAACAAATTATACTCGATTCAATACGTTAACTCGTATTTATTTCGTAATTTTAATAAGAATAGCAGATTAGTAAAAGAACGAATCAAGGAAAATTATATCGGAAACTACTAACCATATTTAAAAATAAATTGTGATTTGGTTCGGTGAAGGAAAACATCGCGAGGAAACCTGCACGCCCGGGAGGTCTCCGTAATGTTCTCAGCGGCGTGTCGCTGGCACACTTGGCCGGCGTGACGGACTGTGGCCTTGCCTTAACCCTCCACATCATGAGATTAGACCCGACCCCGGCCCAGCAGTGGGACAATTTAATGTGTAATATGTATAAACTTAGGACACAATCAGATCATAAAATATTATAAATAACATGTGTTCATATAGTATGTGTAGTAGATATACATATGAACTATGTTGAAACGATCACATATAAATAGTATTTTAAATTGATTTGAAGGCGTACAGAGCGGAAGGCTTCCGCGCGGGCGTCTACCGGGGGTTCTTCTCGACCGTGGTGCGGGACCTGCCCTTCAGCTTCATCGAGCTGCCGCTGTGGGAGTTCCTCAAGGCCTGCGTCAAGGACCACAACGACGGACGTATTAATGGACTGCAGGTCAGTTTCTGGTGTTGGTAGTACGTCCAGCCATTTGGACCGTCAACTATATCCAGTTGATATTCCTGACAACGTCGTAAGGTGTAAATATTGTTGTACTTTGCTTAGTTCCAAAAACCTTTGGAGTTTCTCAACCGCACCAGCCGAGTGCCGTGCAACAGTTTGCTCGAGGCTTACCAGTGTACACCTCGGTCCCCGGGAGAGACTGGCGTTGGTTGGGGTCGGTTACAAATGTCTGCGGACACCGCTTGGCCAGCCTGAGTCTTGAACCTTTACCGGTTTTTATTTCCTTTAAAAATAAGAGTTTGTTGTAGAATCTGAGTTAAAATAAGATGAAACATCGCAAATTTTAACTGTCCACTCCTGGCGACAAACTGCAGACAAAAATATATAACCTATTATCCACAGAGTGCAATATGCGGTTCCATCGCCGGCGGTTTCGCAGCCGCTGTGACCACGCCCCTCGACCTGGCGAAGACCCGCATCATGCTGGCCGAGGATTACGCGGCCACGCGCAAGTTGAGGATCAGGCCGGTGCTCACGAGCATCTACCTGGAGTCGGGGCTCCGGGGGATGTTCGCCGGTGTGATGCCCAGGACCACCGCTTTCATGCTGGGCGGGTTCGTCTTCTTCGGAGTGTACGACGACACCAAGAACACCCTGGAGAAGTACTTGAATAGATAATAAAGGTTCTACGATTATGTTCAGGTGTTTTGTCTGAGACGCTTGGAGGGTGGCTCGAGTATTAGTTGAGTAACAATCAAACGAGAGATTGGTTGGTCTAGTCTAATCTGGATTTGGGTAATTCAATCAGATGCGAGTTTGAGTGAGTCGTTGAACACGCGCCGGCGTTACCGAAGTGATTGTCCCAATCAGACAAAATTGGGCGAGTAGGTTAACATCAGGGATGTTGTGGATATGGAATTTCGGATCCGGATATGGATGCGGATATATGAATAATATTTCACCGGTTTCGGTTACGGTTACGGATATGAAATTTTTTTTCGGATTGTCCGATATTATGTTTCGGATATTAGATGATTTACGACTTGGAAAAAATATATAATGTATTTACAAAGTTTGACTCTGTTTCTAGGTATTATGTGGCATTATAATCACAGAAAAAACAAATTAAATAATAAACACTGTCTAAAATTAAAACGACGCGGGTAATATATCGGCTCGGTCGGCGTAAACCAAAATTATCTCCTCTATATATCTGCCTCTATCCAAAATTATCGGAAACTTTTTTATCGGATTCGGTTACGGTTTCAGATATATATTTTTTTTCAGATACGGTTACGATTACGGAGCTCCATAACGTCCCTGGTTAACATTATTTAAATTGGGTGACTCGATCAGGATAATGTCATTACATTTTATTAGTATTGTTTAAAACGGGTCAGATTTTAGCTACCGTCTCAATAAAGATATGAAATTATTATTCGATGAACAATGTTTGTAACTTATTAAGAAGACGCGAGACTAGTCACCCAATCAAAGGTGGGAATTGAGTGATCCAATCAGACGCGGGATTCAGTTGGACGAGTCCAACCATGTCCCATTTATATTTCTAAGTATATTACACGAATCCAAGGTGCATACGCACGTACTTTTATATTGGTTAAGGAAAAATGTTTGCAATATGGTAGCAGTTAAGGAAATGATTGTCCTAAATATTTTTAATCTGTGATAGAGATTAAGGCTAAGGACTTAAATATGTTATGAAATTTGTTGTTCAATCAATGGTTGTTCGTTTTATTAAATTTATTTCACGTTGAGACTTTTCATTTACGATTATTTCATAAATATATATTATATAGTTTCTTTTATCGTTATGTAAATACATAACGGAAAGGCCGTGCTGTACCGAATGTTAAACGTTAAACGTCAACACACTCACACCCCCGCATTAGGATTCCCTGTGTGCGGGCGGCATGGACATACACATATATGACATCACAAACACCCATGACCCGAGAACAAATATTTATCTGTCACATAAATGTCTGCCCCGGCCGGGAATCGAACCCTTGACCCCTCGCTACTACCCTCTGACCATTATGCTGGAAGTATATCTTCAAGTGCTAATATTGTAGTATTTTGGTATTTTAACACTTATGTTATTAGTTTGGAAAAATGCAACGGTATATCTAAGCATCATAAAAAATATAAACCATATAATTTCACAAATTTATTAAAATAACTTGAAACTGATGGACAGTTCCAAGTTACGGCTGAAAATAAATTTTCAATACATTTGCTCAATAAGCAGACATTTCCATGAGTGTTCCGCGTACCGACAGTTATTCGTTCCGCACCAGTGCTATTGGTTGTCCTGGACATAACCTCCGAATGCACGAAGGTTTTTAATGAAAAAGTTATCTGTACAAATTTTTTGAAGGAAATGCCTATTTTACAGCGCAAATACTACTATTTACTAAATTAAAAAAAAATATTTTATAAATATATACTTATAATGTAGTAAATAAAGGAATAACTCAATTAAAATTATTTTGAAATTAGTTCAATTATTGTCATTGAATTGGCTGAGTTCAAATTCAAAACCATTAAATCATATAGGTATTCAGTAAATACACTTATGAACATCATTTTTTGCTTCTACCACCGTTTCGAAAAGGTGCTTTAACAATGAGAACAAACAGCGAAATAAACTCCTCAACACAACTTTTAAACAACACATGGTAATTACAAAAGTTTAAACCTGTGCGGAACTGGTTTCGACACTAATTTTGCCCAGGCATCCTTGTCATTCATGTACTCATGAATGTGATCATGTGAATGCATAGAAACCGTTGCTCTGCCATGTCCTCTAAAAAAAGAAACTCCCGCGGAAATTACTTGATTTCCTTCCGTTGTTTTATTTTTTTCACAAATGTATTAAGAAACGTTCGATGCACGTGCGGCTTCGCCATTTCCACTCGCCCCTATTATATGACGTACTTTTCGCACTTGTATCGAAATTTACTATTTTCTAATATTGTAGATTTTTTTAAACTCTATTTCTTAGTTAGCCTTTCCAAACTTGTTCGCATAACTCCTTGGCCTTTTGGCTAAGATGAAACATACAATATACTGATATCTTTAAAGGAGCGGCTCAGTATACTCCCCCCAATCCCATACTGGCAGAACAGGCTGTCGTGTGAACTGCTGTCAGAGGCGACAGAAGCCAGGCTGCTTGGGGATAGGGATTCGCGTAAGGATTATTATTACCAGTATAATTATTAAATCATTAATATAATGGGGGCTTGAGAACCAATACTTTCTTACATTCTTCTCATTTCCTGGTCGACAACTCATCAGTGATACCTTTGGTATTGGGACTTTAACTGATTTTTATAACTCGATTTAATAAAGGAAGGATTGGGTCATTCATTCTATAGCTAATAATTATCTAGGCTTGTACAATTTTTGCAACAAGATCAAAATAATATTCAAATTATTTGGTTTTAACTAGTGACGGGACCGGACCACTCAGTGATTTTCTTTAAACCAAGAAAAACTATCATAAAACACAGGACAGATTACTTTTTGCAGACGTTTTCATAGCGTAATAACTGTTTGACGATGATAATTTTATTTTCAGTCTTGTTGACATTACACATTTTTTTATTTTGTCATTATGATAAGACAAGAGACAACTGACCTGCGTTTTGACAGCCTACAATTAGAATAGAACTACGGTAACAGAGTACAATTTAATTATTGATAAGTAACATTAGAATTTATTAACAGTTTTTTATTCATGATAGAAAAGAAATCAATGGTTGATGATGTAGATTTGTAATCTTGTTAAGTTACAGTTATCGTGTTAAATTAGCTTACTTTGTAATTGAGATACCGTACGGTTTACTAATGTGAAATGTCATTCGTTATTTTGTCTCCGAAATTGATTGATAACCATACGGTATCATAAATGTTAAATACGCCATGTAAAAAGTTGCAACATTGCGAAATTTTGAATACTTCAATCTTTTATATTGTACCATGGAGAGTGCTGAGAAACTGAACTCAACTAGAGCATACATCGTGCCGTTGCTTGTTAGTTTATTTTTCTTTATTGCATAGACTTACATAATAACAATGATACCAATAACTTTGGATCTACCTATGATCAAGTATTTTAGTTCTAGTACATTTTGGTCTTAGTTTTCTAAATTGATTCATCAATATTTCGTCTACAAAATTAATCGCTACGAATCTTGTCGTTTAGCTGTATTACCTTTTATAGCGCACTGAGTGATTGACCCTTTACATGATAACGGTTATAGACCAAGTCTAAGATATATAAGTTATCACTTACAACAAATATTGCTTGAACACTTTCGACTTTAGAGACTGAGGAATATTGGTGTAGAAAACTTTAGAGAAGAACAGATTCTTCAAGTGATTTCTTTTTAAAGTTGGATTTACCCATGTGAATCATTTGCTTACATAATTGTATTCCTCGACAAGTCCGAGAGCAGCCCCTTCAACATAGGTATATTCAATATAAGTATGACATGGACTTTTCATGTAAGGTGCTGTTCAGGCTTTGTAACAAGATACTCGGGTCAGGAGGGTGCCTAGTCAGACTGTTAGAGAAAGCTACCACCATGTATAAGAACAATCTTGCTTAATATTGGTGGTGCAGAGCCCGCAGATCTATAAAAAAAGAGACCTTTGCTACATCTTAGTCAGTCTGTTTGTGATTGACCCAAGAGTCAAATGACCCCTAATCAGCTGAGAGGGTTGCGAGAAAGTTGACGATTTGCCTTACAATCTTTGTATTTCAGGCAGGTGCTGTTTCAGGTGTCACTGTGTGCTCAGTGCTCTATCCTCTCGATACCCTGAAGACGCGCCTGCAGAGTCAGCATGGATTCTACAAGTCAGGAGGCTTCAAAGGAGTTTATCAAGGTATAATGCACAAAATTTTGTTTTCACCTATGTTAATGATTGCATAAATGGTATAGTAGGATGACAGTAGAATAAGAAATCTCAGAAGTAATTGTAGGTATAGCAAATTATTGTCACTTGTCAGTGTGGTCGTAGTCACGAGTTATAAACTGAATTAATTGATGAATAACAAAAATGAAAGAAATTTAGTTCATTTTGACTGGGCATATTAAGAGTATTGTTTTTCATTTATAGGTCAGTTACCATTAATTAGAAACAATTGAGTTGATCAGATGAAATGCCCAGAATTACAGCTTCAACTTATCCATTAAGTGCCTTAACAGTTTACAGTTTTATTTATACACATAAAATCATCATCTTAAAACTTAATGTAAATTGTTCATGCAGGTCTTTTGACAGTAGCAACATGTTCGATGCCTGTGACGGCCTTGTTCTTTGTGTCCTATGAAACCACAAAGACAATAGCACTGCCCATTGTTCCTACACAATATGCACCTTTTGTACATATGTTTGCTGCAAGCATATCCGAAGTGGTAAGTGATTATTATAAATGTAAGTTATTGAAGATTTGGTGTTATAAAAGGCACATCCATATAAAGATTCCTTGACAGGAATGCTATCGGACATAAGAAAATAAAAACATATATATGTATTTAATTATGGGATTAATATAAAAAAATAATTGTTTAGCTAAGATAAGGGAACATTCAGTCTTATTACTGAGATTTGCAATTTTTGAGTATGTAATTAAAAATATTGTCTCTGCTAAATAATTTACTTCTTGGGCACCATTTGACATGGAAAGCTAGAAATATGTTCATAAAACTTGTTACATGCTGGTTAGAAGGGTTTGCTATTTACCTGATGGATGTATGGATATGTTGAAGTAACTAAACACAACAAGCTCTGTTTGAACCTTGATTTATTTCAATGTAAAATGCTAAAACTCTAGTAAGCAAGCAGGCAACTGCAAGTAAGCAGTTTCCATTGATGCCAATGAACTGTCATTGATCGATGGGTTTACTTACTGGTGAATTACTGATTACATAAACATAAATGTTCTGTAAGAACTGTACTTAGATTGCACATAACAAGACTGAAAAAAACTGTAGTATGTAAGAAATGCTTCTTTTATTTCTTATATACTCTAAGTAATCACATTTATTATGACATAAGATATATGTTAAATATCTTTGTGTTTCAGTTATGTTGTACCATTCAAGTACCTATAGAGATAGCTAAGCAAAGAAAACAGACGTGTGTGGGATCAGATAAGAGAAGCAGCATTAGAATTCTTGTTGAGGTAAACATTGTTTCATGTTTAATATTAGCAGACTGTAATTAATTTGTTATTTGTCATGAGTAATTGAGATCATTGAGTGGATTGATAGTTTAGCATTTGATACATTTAAATATGCCATTAACCATTATAATTATAAAATTGATATACATGCCACTCGATTAAGTTAATGTTTACTAATTGTCATACATGTGGAATAATTAAAATGTCAATAAAAAATATAGTTTTTAATCATTTTGATATATAATAGGCGTATAGAACCGAGGGGTTTCGCAGGGGAGTATACAGGGGCTTCTTCTTTACTGTGGCTAGAGACTTGCCGTTTAGTTTCATTGAGCTTCCGATTTGGGAAGGACTGAAGGCACTCGTGAGGGACCGAAATGACGGAACTATTAACGCGCTTCAGGTGAGAATATTTAAAATTAAATAATAGGAGGAGCAAATACTGTTTATTGACTTCGAACTATCTACATTTTTTACTAAAGTGTGTAACTTTGAAATTACTTTTGTTATGGGGTGGGGACTTTCGAAATATATCTGCTCTCTGTCCTAGTGATTAAAGAAACTAGAACTATTGCAAGGCTTGGATGTTTCGTCGCAACGAACCGGCTTCTAAATTGGTGAAATTAACAAGTTTAACTAACAGGTTAAATATTAAATATTTGTAATCGGCAGAGTGCAGCTTGTGGCGCAGTAGCAGGAGCCGTGGCGGGCGCAGTCACCACGCCCCTAGACCTGGCGAAGACCCGCGTGATGCTGGCCGAGAGCACGGCAGCGACGCGGAACCTCCGCATCGGGCCGGTGCTGACCACCATCTACCTGCAGTCGGGCCTTCGAGGCCTGTTCACCGGCCTGACGCCGCGCATAGCGGGCATCTCGGTAGGAGCGTTCGTATTTTTCGGCGTTTACGAACAATCGAAAATGTTTTTTGAGAATTATTTTGATAGATAACATTTAGTAATTTCTGTAACAATGGAGCCAACAGGGTTTAAATATATGTATGTAAAATATTAAAAAAAAGTTATATTTATACTATGTGATTGTTTTATTGTAGCCAGCAGCTCGTTATACAAGTGTAAATCACTTTGAACAATTACAATAGTTGCTAGGAATATAATTGAAGTACATTAAAACAAGGAGCAATAATTGTCGTGTTTCGTTGCCTCAATAACTTATTTTGTTATTTAATTATCTCGATGGTCATTTAATGATGTAATGAACTATAACATTATTCATTTGATTTTTTAGTTCATTTTAAAATAAAATAATAATATCCAGATATAACTTTATTTTCCACGATAATATTCAATAAATCATTTTTACATTTCAAACTTACTCTTTATTTTACAAACTGAATAAAATATACATTACACAACCTAGAATTTTTTACAAACATTACATGTATATTATAATTAAAATTCTTACATTTTTGGGTGCGATCAAAAAATACATTCGGTTTAAATCGATCACAACCAAAATTCATAACAAACTTTTACTCTAATATATTGAAATACTGAATTATCAAAAGGAAAATACATACCAAATATACAAAACTATATGGAATTCACGAATAAAATTAACATAAACAGAAGTGCCTCGCTGATCGATAGAGGAATCGAGTTTTCGGCAAAATCATTAACTGTGCACGTCTTGAACGAAATAAAGATGTGACAGTTGCGAAAACATTGAAAAAAATGAACAGGCTGGATCGCTGCGACAGCTGCAGCCGGCCTCGTTTAGAAATTAATTAAATTAGATCAATTATGTGTAAGTTTATGTACAACTATTTAATAAAGTTTCAGTACAAGTTAAATAATTAATAAAATCGATATAATTTAATTGCTACACATATATGAGGTTTTTTTAAAATATTTTTTTTATCTACATTTGCTGCCAAGATATTTTAAATATACGCGCGATTAATATTTAAAAATGGCGATGAATTTTATTTCGCTCAGTCAGATAAGTTTAAAAGAATGTTTACACAAAAAACTTATATAAATGAATAAGTATAGAAAAAACTTTGGAACGTCATAGCCAAAATAAATTTCCATAATCTATATATATATTTAGAACACTAAATATATAATAGTTGCCAATTTCTACCAACAACCGTTTAAATGTTAATTTATATTTATTTTATCTGTACACTTTAGAGTTACACCACTCGACACTGGTCACTTACCGAAAAGATTTAGGTTAAACGTAAATATTTAAATAAGTGGGTACTCCGACAAAATGTAACGCGGGTAGTTTATGTTTCAACGGTGTAATTAACAAGAAGTATACTTAATGATTTTCTAAATAAAATATATATTGGAACTTGCCTCCCGTATATGATTATACCAACACAGAAGTGGCATGGGCTAATAAGCCCAAAATTTTCAATTTCCAAATGAATTTTCAAAGGAACACTAATCGTTAAAGCCAACACTATTTTTATTTTGTTGTCTGCGCCAGCGCTAGGTTACTGCCTCAAGATCAAACGTGCTGCCGGACCACCTGATGGTACATTGTCCTGTACATCCGTAACAGTTCCCGATGTGTTGCCGCTACAACGATAACACATTAAAAATGTTTTATGATTCGTTATAGGACTCCCAAAAATCTTGTCATGATAAAATGACTACTTAGAGTGGCAATCTTAATTGAGCAGAACATCGGAGCAACCCTATCTGAACAAGATAATATGATGGCAACCCTATCTGAACAGGACATTGTGATGTGCGTGTGTGACGTGTGGAGCGCGCGAGGTGTGGCGACGGAAGGGGTTCCAGGAGGGGGCGCGGCGGGCGGTGGAGCGCGCTGTGGTGGTGGACCCGCTGGAGGTGGACGCCGCTGAAACGGACCCCTGGTTCGAGTTGGACTGCCGAGATTCTTCGGGGGACGACTGGAGAAGAACAAAGTGTACCGTTTAGTCAATTGTACTTATATAAAATCTGCAATAAAAATATACTAGTCATACTTCAGGCCCGTGCTGAGCCGTTCCAACACAACCCACAGACTTAGGATTGATCACCATCTTTCACAATGTAGGTGGTCAAACCACAGTCTATTACGGAAACCAAGCCTGAAATGACAGACTTGACGCACATTTAGAAATCTGAGACGTAAGTTTCCTCCTGATATTCTTCCAATACCGCATATTGTCTACGCCATTATACTAACACCGCGGGCATGTCTGCGGTAGCTGAGAGGAGGCGGGGGCCAACTGAACGAGAACTGGTTTTCGCCCTACCACATCTCAAAACATCGCTCTGGTAGCCACTCACGCGCCGATCACCGCGATATATCGTCACCTAAAAATTATATTCTCCCATGTATTTTACGCCTATTACAATCTTAAAGTCCTATATTCTATTCTTTTTTTCTTATGTTCCCGTACTGAACACATATAACTATAAATCTTTCGGTGCATGAAACACGAATGAATCCCCTGAAAATCTCTATTTTTAGGATTAATTATTATTGCAACACTCCAAGTCGTAGCTGGTAGTTACCTTGGAGCTGCTCTTATCCATGGGCGTGGCCAGCCGTAGCGTGAGCGCGTCCCCGGCCTGCTGCACCAGCCGCACCACCTCTTCGCGCGAGCTCCATTTCACGTCGCGGTCGCCGATGGAGACTATGAAGTCGCCCTCCCGCATCCCCCCGATCTGGAAGTTAAGACTGATTTGTTTTACGTCTACCTAAACACTGATGACGCATTTAATAACATCTGGTCTGAATCCTTCTAAATCATTTGTATTAACCAACCACTTTGTTGTGGCAACATTTTACCCTCTCTTCATAGTTCGTGTGGCTAAATAAAAAGTGTACTTGAATTGCGTAACTGCCACTAAATACCAGCATTTACCTTTATAATCCCCACAATCCCATTTTACCACCATCAAATATGATTACGATCCTATTAAATGTAGTACGAATTTTTTTATTCTATTTAATCGATTTCTGAACTGTAGTCCTGTTTGAACAATTTGTAATAGGACTATGAACCTATTAGATATACTGCGAATAATATTGCTGTCACCTGCTCAAACTGCAGTCTGAGCTACTTCGGTCATGTTGCACCAAGATTATTCTGATGTTCCAAACTATCAAAACACGGCTTCTGCTTTCAAACAACTTCACTTACAATGATAGATCTAATGACCGAGTCGGACTTCACAGATTATGTTTTCTGTAATTAAAATATATTTCAACAATTAAGAACAACTCACATCAGCCAACGAATTGGGCTCCACGGCCGCGATGACGACGGGGGCGTCCCCTCTCACCGAGAACCCGAACCCCTCGTCCTGCATGCTGGCCACGCTGTACTCGCTGGCCACCCGCCGCAACTCCCCCTTCCTTCTCTCCCTGCCGCTCCTCCCCTCCCTGTAGCCTTCCACGTAGTCCTTCCTGCACTCGTACTTGTAGTCCAGGACCTTGGGGTGGTATTCGTATCCGTTGTCGAAGCCGCTGATGTAGACCCCGTTCTGCTTGGTGATCCGTTTGTCGTAGTCCACGCTGTACTTCTCGTCGTTCCTGATGATGTGGCTGTAGTACGTGCTGTTGTCTTCGGACCTGTCGCGTTTGTCGCTGGTGCGCCGCTTGAGGGCGCTTCGGTCCTCGTCGGCCCTCCGATCGGTGCGGGCGGGCCGCTTGTCCGAGTGCTTCTGGAGCTGAACGAGACGGGGGGCGCTCCAGTGACGTTTGGCGGAGAACACCGCGATGGGGCCCAAGGATTTGAAGAGGTCCTCCACGCGGTGTTGAGCGAAGTCGGGTTGAGTCAGCGCCAGTTGGAACTTGGACGATGCTGTGAATACATCTCGTTGAGTTATTACAATAGCTTTTGTTGTTTTCATTTCGCATACATTATCCTCTTGTCTGTTAACTGTCAAAATATTAATTCAGACCCTGCCTGTGGGTCCCACTACAGGACTTTCAACAGATATGGGTTTGAGCACTAATTTTCGATACTTAGGTTTGGAAAAACCGTATTTTCTCTTAATCTAATAGGAATCTCGTATAACTCCAGTTAGATTTATCATTTACATATATTCTATAATGTAATTTCTTACAATACACTTGACTCTGAACTGTATTGCAAGTGTTCTATGAGAAATAATATGGGTAACGTAAAACTTAACTTTTATTTTCTGATTCGTAAAAAACAAAATGATTTCTGGATGTAATATTATATTTGTTTTATACCATCTTACTTATATGATAAAATAAAAACCAATTAGCATATATTACAATACATTTTTTATGCTACACTTGTTTTTAAAATTTGGACCAAAGAAAGCCCTCTTCAAATGTCACTGAAGTGGGTCTCGTATTTCATATTTTTGTACCACAGACGTGTAATTTACATGTGAGAGGGAGAGCCAATTTATTCTTATACGATTTCTGATGTATGCGAAAGAGTAACAACTATACAAACGTTAAAATATGCTCGAAACTAAACAAGGTGATCGCATCTGTGGCGGGTCCTGTCACAAGACAGTATATATATGTATATATGTGTGTGTTACTGTGGCGTCATCTAGTACGTAACAATAGAATTCATTAGTACGTCTGATTAAATACAAATAGTTCTACCGCTCTCAATAGATGGCATGACATTGTACAGATTAAAGAACGAATCGTTTCAATCAAGAGATATAAGGTTCAATTTTGCATGAACTACATATTGAATACAGTTAAGGTAATCAAACAAGAATGCTCCTACGTGATTATCCTTTTAAACCGTTCACGTCCGTACACGGTTTTTGTTCGATTGCGTGCGTGCATCTGCGTGTGTATTGATTTACTGAGAGCTTCGAATTCTCGACATTTGCGTCGACTATTTATCCCTGTAATGATACGGCTCGCTCGTAAGCCGTACAGTGGATCGTCGATGCGTCACAGTTGGACGCCTGTGGTGTCCGTCCGGCCTGTATGTACGGTTCGAACGGTCCGCAGCGAGAGGTAACGGTGCGACTCACGCAGGATGTGCGGCGCGTCCAGTATGTCCGCGAAGTCCGGCTCGTCGCGCAGCGCGGCGCGCTCGCGGGACGCGCGCTCGCGGTGCGCGTGCACCGTGCGCGACAACGCCTCCTTGTTGCGCAGCTCGCTGGAATGACGTCATATTGTCATATACTTGTCTAAGCACGCTGTCACATCCACATATAATTAGACGGATGTGAGTGTAATGACATGTGTGAACAACATTTATATAATTGTCTATGACAATTGCAATGAGCGAACATAGTACGGATTCAGTGTGCGTGTGTGTGTCTGATCGTATCTGAAATGTGACGTCACACACTGGCGCTACAAGACTACTTTTGGACTGTAATATTGCTATCGATGGAAACTAATGAATTAAATAATACGTCTAAATCCTTTCTGGGAAGAGGAAAGAGTTTGGGAACGTTTGTTCTGCACTAGGAGTGTGAAGGAGTTTGGAAAGAGTTTATTGGGGACTAAAACATCTGTAAGTTTGTGATGGTGGTGTAACGAGGTCATTTTAGAATACTCTGTGGTTGCTCTACGCGGGACAAAAGCGTGGAACACCAAGCGTCCGGTGGAGGAACGTTAGCTGTCTATACGTTGTGAGTGTATAGAGTACCGAGGATTCCAAACTACAGACGAGTAATCAAGTCGTCTTATTTATGTAAATAGCCGACAAACGAACAGACGGGCCACCGACACCAAAGGTATCACATGCGTTGTCGGTCAGGAAATGAGAAGATGGCAAGAAAGAAAGCACTGGCTCTCGAGCCCCCAGCCGGTACACTACGAGTCGTTTAGCGGCCGACTCGTGCGGGAGGGTGGTAACTAGCCACACAGGTTTCAGGGAACGGACTTCTTAACGAAGCATTGTAAAATATTACTTTTGTTTGAGGAGATATTTAGATATTTAAATGACGAAAATGCCAAATCGCGGTTTGTAGAAGTATGTATTTAATTATTTGGTGGACGGCGACCGTCCGGCGCACATGCCGTGTCGTAATAATGTTGATAGTCATATTTTAATGCAGGGTGATTAATTATTAGTGAAATAATATCAAATCTATAAGAAAAAGGGTCAATTTTCAGGTAATTACTTAAAAATAAATAACATTACAATTAATTCAAACAGGAAAAATAAAACTAATCCACAAAATATTCAATGTACAAATTTCAAGTATTAGATATCATCCGATATGGTCTAGTGGCTAGGATACCTGGCTCTCACCCAGGAGGCTCGGGTTCGATTCCCGGTATCGGAATAGAAGTATAAGATGTGCCTCTTTTTTATTACAGTTTAATTGAAATTCAGTAGCGATGCAAATATTGTTTGGGTATGTGGAGGGTGATTTCTGAAACCACGACAATTACTTAATAATAAAAAAAAATCAGTTGATACATTATTCCAGATAAACCTAGGCTATACATTATGTAAAATATACAATTGTACATACAAAATGTTTATGGTACGATTGTACAACCCGAACATCAATCTACCTAAACATATTTTTATTGTCTGTATAAAAAAAGATGAATGTTTTAAAAATATGTTTTGAGAGATATAACGAGGTACAGGTTCGGTCAGTTTGGGAATAGATGTCGCTGTAACGGCAACACAGTACTAAGTTATTCATTGACTCTATTAATCAATAAATGGCGCTGTAGCCGTGAAGATCAAATAGTACACAGCTACCATTACTAGATGGCGTTGTTAATATATTGAAGTAGGTGACTCCATTCACCTACCGGCACATCCGTTGCAGCCGCAGGGCCTCCTCGTACAGCGCCAGCGCCTCAGCGAGGTGTGCGCGGCCCAACGCCGTGTGCTCCAGCTCGCCCTCGTACTTCAACGTCGGGGTTATTGTGCCTGGAGGTGCGCGCCAAATTCAAATTCAGATTCCCATTTAGAAACTGTAGTTCCGTTTTACGTAGTATTTTGATCTGAAATTTGACTTTAACTGACAGATATAACATCAATGATTCCTTAGGATAGTAACGGATACGAAAACATGAAATACCGAGAATTATTCGCCCGATCCTATAAGCCCGAGTTAATAAGGTTCCGAATCTTATTACTACAGTTCTAAGAAAACCAATTCAGGAAACTCAATACTTAGTTAATTAATAGGCTACAAAAAATCCTTCCAATCTTCAGCTTGGATTAAGACGTTGTTGGCGCGAAAATATCCAAACAAACAAATTGGACTGGTTTCATTAATAAATGAGAAATTTGTTTTATTCATTCCATACATCTATACATATAATAACATTAAGTGATCGCTTTCTGTACACGAAGGATATGTCAGAAAAACTAATATAAGGGGGCTTTGTTAACGCAATAGAACACAAAATAGTTGTTAGAATTTATGTCTGTCTGTCTGTGCGTTTATTCTCGCTAATCTCACAAACGACTTATCCTATTTCGTTACGGTTTTCACTAATGTATTGCAGTGAGCGTCACTTAATATTTAAAATTCGTTTCAATTTCAATCCGGCCATAAATAAAAAAGTTATAAATAACCTAATCCAATCCTAAAACAATGCAAATGCTACTCCTAAGCGGGAGGTAGATTTTCTGGAGCGAACCGACGGCACCTGTCGGTCAACAACATAACGTGCGTCACCCACCGTCGCTGGGGCCGTCGCGCGGCGCGTACACGGCGGCCAGCCGGCCGGGGGGCGGCGGCGCCGTCGCGTTCAGGAGCCCCGTTGCGCAGTACTGGTGCGCCAGCGCTGGGGGACGGATGTACGTACAGATACACAATACAGTTCATAACTACTACAAGATCCAATAGTAAATTATTTTTTGATATTTTATGTAACTCGTCACTTGTAACATTGTATATTATAGTGCGTATGTGTTGGTGCGCGTGTGTTGTCACTTGTTAGATTGTACGTGTACACGCATGTGTATGTTCAAGTGTGTGCGTCTATGCATGCATGCCTATATTTGTGTGTGTGTGTGCGTGTGTGTGTGTTGTGTGTCATGTGTCATGTTCATGTTCAATTTTCTTCATGGTAACAGTCGGCAAACGTGCAATAAATGTGTATGTATCGCACTCCGTCCATTGTTGATTGATTGTCCACTGAGAAATGTATCAGTGATTTAACAGTGTCGCAGGGCCAGTAATACCTCGGCCCTACCGCTTCGTGTCGCCTTCGGTCGGTGGACGGACGACAGGGCCGACCCACCGTCCGGTGGCTGGTCTGCAGACAGTGGTAGAGGAAGCGGCTCCCTGTTAAAACTTTCTCCTGCTGGCCACTGACCGTACCTTTGTAGAACTCAGTCTTGACGTGGACCAGCGACACCCACGAGTATGGCACGTAGTTGAACACTCCCTCCGTCTGCATCTGAGGGGGCGGGGACAGAACAGTTACAATAGGTAAATTTGTTGTTGATATTATATGTATATATATTTCCTAATTTCTTCTATCTGTCAGTTGGTGCACGTACAACTAACTCTAAAGCCATTATTGAACAGCTTCAGTTCTCGGTTCTCGGCCGCGTTATTTTTCCTAATTTCTTCTATCTGTCAGTTGGTGCACGTACAACTAACTCTAAAGCCATTATTGAACAGCTTCAGTTCTCGGTTCTCGGCCGCGTTATTTTTCCTAATTTCTTCTATTTGTCAGTTGGTGCACGTACAACTAACTCTAAAGCCATTATTGAACAGCTTCAGTTCTCGGTTCTCGGTCGCGTTATTTTCATTCTAGACAGTTTGTATTATTCAACTGGCTGTGCCCACGACTTCGTAGGAGGGAGTATATAAAACAATTTTTGTCGAGAGGGTTATGTGACTGCTATACAATATTTTTTAAAACTAGCTTTGCCCGCGACTTCGTCCTTGTGAAATTTAACAAAAAAGTTATTTAGTAGAAATAAAAGTAGCCTAAGTTACTCCTTATTACACCACCTACCTGCCAGTGAAAATCCCGTCAAAATCGGTCCAGCTATTTCAGAGATTAGCCGGAACAAAAAGACAGACAGACAAAAATTGCAAAAAAAATATTATTTTGGTATATGTACCGTATATACATGCATATGCATGTAGTAAAACGCGGCTATTTTAATATTACAAACAGACACTCCAATTTTATTCATTGGAATAGATTTGTTTTTTCTGTGATTATAATAAATACCACATAAAATCTAAAAACAAAATCAAACTTTGTAAATACATTACATTGTTTTCCAAGTTGCAAATCATCTTACATCCCTAACCGAAATTATCCGAAACAATCGGATGATCCGAAACAATTACACATCCGTAACCATAAACGAAACCGGTAAAATATTATTCATATCCAGGTCCGAAATTTCATATCCACAAGATCCCTAATCAATGTATCCAGCGGTAGGTAGAGCGCGACCGGCACCAACCTTCTGGTAGAGCTGCAGGTAGGCGGCGGCGAGCTGCGCGCTCTCCTGCGCCAGGTCGAGCGACATGTCCAGGTCGTCGCGCAGCTCGCGCTCGCGCGCCGCGCACGCCTCGCGCGCCTGCAGCTGCAGCTTCTCGAACAGACACTCGCGCGCCTGCGCCTGCCGGCCGACCGACGGCGTCACGAACGGGTGATTGGGATTGGGATTGCGATAGATTGGGAGTCGAGTCGTAGTACTTTTGTTTTACGTTCACACACTCACACCGCCGCAGTAGGGTGCCAATTGTTGCGGGTGGCGTGGACGTACACAGATATGACGTTACAGACACCCATGACCCGAGAACGAACATTTATCTGTCCTATAAACGTCTGCCCGGCCGGGAATCGAACCCGGGACCCCTCGCCCGGCAGACAGGGTCACTACTGGGTTATGTGGTTGTAAAAATTTAAAAAAAGGCCAGCAGTGTAACCGTGACCAGCCATACGATGGCGTTTTGGATCAACATCTCATGAAACAGCCGAACTATTCTTAAAATATTTCTTTTCATGCTACTATATCGACAGGTTTAGGCCATGCGATGCAGTCTTTCAGTGTTGCCAGTTTTTACATGGACGGATTGAATGTTACCGAGTTTAAAAATAAAAATATCCACACAAGTACATTTATACCGAGCCAGCCGAATTCGGACTGACGAATTCCCCCCATCATGGGAGGAGGGATGAGAAAATATTAAACTACTCGTACTCACTAACACCTCCCTGACGTTAATACACTACATACTTATACTGATGACATCGACCACCATAGACGAAAATTTAGTTACGTTGAGATCCTGTGTTGTGCGAGATCATAAACAAAACCTACCACAGATATAGAAAGCGTACATTGTGTATTATAACTTCATTATAGAGAAACGCATCGGTGATACCACTGGTCTTGCTGATGTCCGTGGGGGACGGTGACCACTTACCATCAGGTGGCTGATCTGCTCGTTTGTCGGCTATTAACATAAAAAAAAAAACTTGTGACCAGCGGGAATGGTTACAGACAAAAGTTTCATAGGGGGTTATGTTAGTAATTCATTAATCCATATTACTAATCAACATTAAGTATTGAATTTGACGTGTACTGGGAGGAGGAGCCCCCCC
>PDGT01000059.1:1530324-1619240 GCA_003671415.1 Megathymus violae | reverse complement strand
CAGTCAAGGTCGTCACGTACGGTCATGAGCGCGCCGAGCACGAGCAGCGTGTCGGCGGCGAGGTCGACGGAGGGCGCGTTGGTGAAGTTCTCGTGGATGTACCGCAGCGTGCCGGCGGCGCGCAGCAGCGCGTCCACCGCGCCGTCGAGCCCCGCGCACGTGCCGCGTTCCTGCGGCGGACCGGACAGAGGACGCGGTTGAGATCTCGTACACAGTGTACTTACTTACACTGCTCGGTTGGAATTGGAATTATGAACTGACTTCTCGGTACGTCGGTTTAAAACAACACACCACGGATGTTATGGAGCTCCGTAACCGTAACCGAAACTATCGGATATCCAAAATAAAAATATATCCGTAACCGTAACGGAATCCGATATAAAAGTCAAACTGTTACCATACCTACAACACACGGCATTACAGAGGTAAGTACAAAGTTAACCTCCGCGGAACTGGTTTCGACAATATTAATTCTAGGCGTCTAGGCGTAAGGTGAAGTTAATTGTTTGTGTTGAAAACAACAAACGCTTTGGGTATATTTTTTTTATTATCCGTTTGCATTTGTTATCTATGCCTACTTATTTTTGTCTTTCTTCTCTGAATAAATCCGTTCGCGGGTGCACGCGTAAGTTAAGTTGTCTTCTTTTATTTTTACATCCAAACTACATAAGTACCACACGACTTCCACATCTTCATCAGTTTGGTTAAATTAAATTTAAAATCATACCTGGATAATGGCGCTCGACCATTCGCGGTTAAATATCATCGTTATAAATAAATAAAAAGCGCGGGAACCGTTCCAGATAATCATCAATTATTTTTAAAAATTATTCAAATGGCTCACCGAGTTCTATTTTCAAATAAATTTGCTTTTGAAAAACATATAATACAGGTGCGTTCCATTTTTAAATTTTGAGTATCTCTAAACATAGTGAATAAGTTTGAGTATATTATAATTATATCATCTCTATACCAAAATTGTTACATACATCAATTTTTAATTTTTCTTTAAAGCTTAGATTAAACAAATACCTGTATAACATATGTATAACATAAACAAAATATCTGTGTGTCTGTGTATTTTCGTGTATCGTACCTGCTTGGCGCCGATTTGCGTGTAGATGCCGGCCATGTTGAAAAGCACGCATGCCTTTTCGAAAGCTACCGTTCTTTGGCATGACGGTACTCCTGGAAAATAGTATATGCTTAATTACCGATTATTGTATTTTGGTCACCATTAGGGGGATCTGAATTGGAATTCTGCTCATGCATTTAATTTTTTGTTACATGCGCATTAAAAACTTACTATTACTTTCTTTTGGTGATGGAACATGATCTCTCAAAGAGACAAAAGGATTCGAGCGTAGCAGTGGGATATGCAGGAATTGTAATGATTAAATATATCATGACAAACGGCATCTGCTCATGCAACAAAAACCCAATTTGTAAGTGACTTTGTAACTGATTCACTGCAACCTATGGCATTGTCTCAGTTCCTTTTATCAACATTTTATATGAAAATGTAGGGTTGCAATTATTGTTCGTAATTTATTATTTTATTATGGCAACACCATAATACATTAAACTGATTTTAATGTTTTTTACTATAAATAAATCTATTTTAAGCGAATAATCAATCCTGTCTTTGATGAATGAAATAATATTTATTCGAAATTGATTTTTACAAACACTTTTCGAACGTCAAACCACGCCATCGCTTCATCAAATCCCTATCGTTTGTGGTCCCGGAAGAAGTAGCGGCAAGAAACTCCCGACGAACTTTTTACTTATCCAAAGTTACATGAAGCACTTATGGCTATATATTATTCTACTATATATTAGGCTACTCATATCCAAGCAGTCTTATCTGTAATGTAATGTCAATTGTAACGGAATTTTATTATAAATATTTAGATTTTTTTTGTAATTTATAAATTACACGTTATTACTGCATACAGGATATGATCGTTTTGTGTAATCGAGTCTTTAATATATTGAAAAAAAAAATTTGGAATTGTAATTACATTGTGTTATGTGTTGCAATATACTAAAAGTTTGCATCAAAATCTCCATTCTGTGTCTCTGTCTTACTGACACGCGTAATAAATAATTGCTTAGAGGTTTAAAATTAATTAAGAATTTAAAATCTTGCAAATTCACTAACAATTTTATTCTCTCATAATAAATGTAACGAGATGTTTGTAATGAAGCATGACAAGTACAATGCGTGGTCGGTACCGGTGAGCGAGTCGAACCACTCGAAGTAGACCCCGAGGCTGCGGTCCGGGGGGAAGAACCGGCGCTCGATGTAGTACAGCTGGTTGTAATACTTGAACAGCAACGCGACCCCGGCCGCGGACCGCACCGGCGTGCGCATCGCCTGCAACATGACGGCAGGGACATGCAGCAGACCCAGGGTGCTTTTTACTTGGAAATCTTCATATATTTATTTATACTGGTATTCGCCTGGGTTAATATTCTACTATAATCATGATATGACACTTAAAAAAAGTGAAATCTATCAACAAACCTTGGAGAAAACCTGGTCGTTGATTTTGCTTGTGAAGTGAGATTTTGGCTTGGACTCTTATTCTGGAATCGATTCTCCTAAGTAAACTAGCTAACCTGTCTCATGTCCATGAAGTCTGAGATGGCGTCCTCGTACGCGGCGGCGTCCTCGCTGTAATGCTCCAGGATGAAATCTTTGAACGGCTCCCGGAAATCCACTTCCTTGGTCTCCTTCAGTCCCAGCGGGATCATTGGCATCACGCATTCTTTGCTGAAACAAAAGTATTTGATTCAAATCTTTACTATGTAAGAGGAAAGCAAAGTCATTGTCCGCCTAGACTCGAGCATAATTGATCCTCCGTCTCCATGAGGGGACTATCCAACGGACACGTACATAAATTCATCGATACCGATGGTTATCGTTCGATGGGAGTCGTCAAGTCGGAGGCCTAATACCGGCATAAGGACTTCCGATACATGAGTCAGCCACTGATCTCTGATATATTAACCATAGACAAAAGGTATCACGTCAAGTAGATTTGCATCGACTGACATAATTACAAATAGCCAAATATTTTAATTAATTTTCTATTCAGTTCTAAATTAACTACTAACTATAGTACACTTGTCCATTTTATTCTGTAACTTTTGTTTACGCTATATTGTAGTATTATTATGTTTATGTGTGATAAGAATATCCCTCCGTAGTGATCACTAATCATAAAAATAATCTCAATGCTCGCATGCCCTTTGCCGGCTGTCTTACATACAAAAAAATATACGAATTATTGCTATTCAAATCTAGATGGCGTTACTGATGCGCGAGATCAAAGTTGTTCTATGAAAAATTTTCCATTTGCCGGTCTATAACCTTGTTTAGTTAATCTGTTCGGTAAAAACTAAATTAACTTATATGAGGTACAGTAAACGTTTAAGTTTTTGCTTTCGTTTACGAAATTGCACAAAGATTCGCCGCGCTCATTATGTTGTCATCTGTTGTGTTCGGGGCACTCGGTAAAATGACATAAGTTTAAAAAAATACAGACGTTCAGTTGGACCAGTGACTATTATTACAATAGGTGTAAAGGATATAATAAAATAAAAAATTTCGTTATGAATGAAGTAAATTTAATAAAGACTACGAAAATGTATAGAAATTCTTTAGCAGTTCTAAAGTTAAACTATTTCGTACAAAAAACAGATTTTATTAATTTATTTATAATTATTTATAATTTATGTGCATGCTTAAAATAATGAAATCAACTATACTGAAAGTAAAATACTCGTTTGACAACTTAAGCATTTTTTCTTAACAGCTGTCGGAATTTCTCAGGATACCTATTATAGGAATAGACTTCCCATTGTGTAAAGCTACTGCCAAACGAAGTTACGCTTCATAAAGTTATTTTCTTAACTTAGCAAAAATTTATATTACATAAAATAAAAACCTTAATGTTTTGTAAATATTATTTATTTTATGTTTCCCGCGAAGGTGTTTAATAAACTATATTGTGACAAAAGTGCTCTATACGAATCTCCGATTATAAGTTTTAAAGAGTTTAAATTTCTACTTCCTTTAAATTTGAACGTCAAGTACGACGTAGTGACGTTAAGTACGTCAGAAAATATCCATATTTAAGATGTCTACTCACGTAATATAAGTATGAGACATTCAAAAGCGGTCCCAGAATGGAACCCTGTGGTACACCAGAGGGCACTTCGATAAGGTCCGAACAAGAACTCCAACAATTACAGCTCAGACCGACTACGCATCTGCATTCGTGGTTCGTGTCTACGTATTCATTCAAGTCAACAGATTACCGTGGATGCCTATTTCAAATAGTTTACTCAGATACATAATACTGTCAATACGATTTACAAAAACCATTAGATTAGTAACTGATGGTCGGTCTATAAATCCTAATTTCCTATAATTTTGTGCGCGTGTTTTAATTTAATTACAGTGGTTTTACGTTCGGTATTGTTTGAATTGTTCGTTATGGGAGACGAATTATAATTATATTAAATTGTAGAAGCTACAGTACAATTGAAAACTTAAACTCTCAGAATGCACTAACTAAACCACATAAAGAACTCACTGCACAGTAATAGGTATATTTATATCAAATATAACTTTACAACACTTTATATTATTCGTTAATATTCGAACAACACAATGTTTCTCAGTATTTAAATGTATCAAAACTTTTTTAGCCAGTGTTGTCCGCATGCCATAGCTGCCAGTATTAAAAAATAATCGTAATAAAATTTTTGACTCAATAATGCAGTTAACATTAATCATAGTAAGTAATATATTTTAATTAAGCATGACTGATAAATAAGGTTTATTATAGATAAATTCGTGATAGCTTACACAATGTTGCAAGTAAATTGGGTAGTTTATTTTTTAATAGTTTGCTTGAGGTAGGCTGTGCCACGACCACCACAAACGCTAAGTTGCCATTGCAATATCATATATTTATGTTTGTAGACTGCTATAGTAAATGTGTGGTGGAAGTAAACATTTTGGTTAATTAAATATGAAGTTTATTTTATATGACAAAACCCATCAGGTCACAATCGGATTTACGCTCATTAATTTTTCGCGTAGTTTGACTTTCGAAATGTTTGTGAAAACTAACTTCGAATAACATTTTATTTCATTTCACCTGTGATGGCTTCAGTTATTTAAATAAAAAAAATCCAAACATAACAAACTTACCGAAAATAATAAATATACACAATATTATGTCAGTATATGTTTAGTTTTAATAAATTAAATTTGTACATTTGACGTCACGAACCTTCAAACACCTACACGCTCCTTGTTACACGATCTTATGGTTGACTGAATTAACTTATGATGTAATATAGATGCAGCCTAATTCATCCAGTCAAATTAAATATTAAATTTTTACTTTATTTCTAGATTCGCATGCAAAAATCCAAAAATGATACACGCCATCTTGCTTTTATAGTGACATTTCAACGAACCGAATGTTAAAAGCGTACAGAAACGAGACAGTGACTATGCAAAGATACAATCCTCTTGGATCCCGCTAGATGGCGTTGAAACAAATTTTGTGTAGTGAATAAAAAGTAAAAAAATTAAATAAAACTTAATAAAACCAGTGCCATCTATCTGAATTATTTTTCTATGAAAAGTAGATTATAAAATAATAATTATAACAGTTAGTAATATCTAAATTCATATTCAAGCTCAACATCCGATATGGTCTAGTGGCTAGGATACCTGGCTCTCACCCAGGAGGCTCGGGTTCGATTCCCGGTATCGGAATCTATTTTGTTTAGATTGATGGTATTACTTTTTTTATAATTTTAATATTGTGAGTTCTATTTAATAAATTTTTATACGGTTAAAAAATATGTGACGCTTATTTTTATTTTCAATCTTTCCAATCGTGGTGAATGATTTAGATGTTTTGGTAATATTTATGATACTGATTAAAAAAAAACTATTTTTTATCTAATAATTTGAATTTTGAATATATGGTTCCTACTGCTAAATTGTTATTAATTGTGTTATTTGATGAAGGCTACAATTAAGTTCAGGGAAGACTATTTTAATGCAAAATTTAATTTTACGAAGTGTTTGGTTTTTTGGTTTAAACTGTCAAAAACGCAAATGATCATTGTAATATGTTTATTTATAAAATTATTTTAATTCACAAAAAATATTTTCATTTTTGTAACTATAAACAATTTAAAAATCAATGAAAAAAGTCACTGTAATTTATTCCTTTTACGTTTTCAAAGCTGTTGCAAGTCGCATGACTTCCCCTTGTGTTTTTAACCAAAGGCTTCCGACATAGCTTAACAACTGGCATGTAATGAAAACTGTCGGAGACGAAACCGCTTACATTCCGGTCCGAAGTGAAGCGCCCATTAAATTTAGCCATCAGCGGTCACTTATCCAGCTACTGACCGTCCTCGAATTTACTAAGGATGTCATATTAGTCGATGTCGAATCGGCTTTAGGTGATCGGAAAAAGCTTTATGGGTCAACAACGGCCAGCCCCGATTTCGTTGGGGTTGAACTATATGTATGCTAATATTGTAAAGAAAGGGTGCGAATTTTGTAACCACGGCACCTATAGAGAAATACTTTTATCATTTGAAAGGTACGTTATTCCGGATCCTATATATAGACAGAGCCAGAACATTTATGTCTGTATCTGTCCTCTGTTTAATAATGGATTTTCGTTATTATTGTTCTATTCGGTAGCTACTGACGACTGACTGAGCTACTGACTGAGCAGTGGTACCAATAAAAAAATGAACGTCATTTAATTGTGATGGTCAAAATTCGACCACAAGCCTAACACTAGTTTTAGTTTTCAGTAGAGTGAAGATTGCGATCATGGGTTGAACCCTTTCTTTATGTCTGGCGAATGTTAAGACCGAATAACACGCAGTGTTAAGGATAAAGAATGTATGTACATGTAAAGAAGAATTGCAATTCCTTACACTATGATTTCATTAACCAACGTTTACAACTTTATCTATTTGAAACTGTAACAAGTCCTAACATTTTTATTGTAGAATTTGCTCCACAGATTTTTTATTCTATGGTTACACAGATAATGTTAAAATTTTGCTTCGATCGATAAAAGTTATATGATTTTTAACTTAAATCATCCTGGACATTTTAATTGTGAGTCGAAATTCGGTACAAAACACAAAAATCGTGAGTACCCGTTAAAGTTCAAATGAATGGAAATTATATTTCAAGTACGGGTGATTATAAATTCGGTTTCAATTGTGTAAAATTGTAAATTCCAGATATGATTTTATGCTTAGACTTCTGACGTTTCCCTTACTTACTGTCTACTCTCCGTACATATTTTTTTAAACTAAATAACTTAACGCTTGACAAATATCCCACCTGATGGTAGGTGGTGATGAAGTTTAATATGTTGAATGCACTTATTTAAAAAAGCCTATTCACTCTCCTTTCGCAGACTCCCACACAGCAAGCACATGAACTCCGAGGCGGGCGAGCTGTCCTACATTTCTTTGCATTATAATATAATAACGTAGTTGCGCTACATTTTTAGTACGTAATATATAAAAACAAGAGATAAACCTCTATTTACTCATTAGTTTACACGTTAAAGTGACCATTGACCTCGGGTATTTTATATAATTACTTACACTCTAAGTTAACCTCCTTAAGACAATATTTACACGGAAAATTACTGTTAAATCATTAGAAAGTGTAATATAGTTAACCTATATCGGTCGCCTCTGATATAAAAAGTTTTTTTTTCTCCTGAGTATCTATAAATAGTAGGATAAGTCCTACGTATTTATTTTTATTATAGATTAATGAAAAATTAATTTTTTGTATTGTATTTAATTAAAATAGTTCTTTCTTTTTTTTGCTTTTCAGCTTTTTGTCTTTACTATTTAGAATTTGATCATTATGAATATGATCATATATCATACATGTAGAATATGCACGTCGTAGTGTTGGCATCTTGGCTGTTTGTAGATTTATGTCCTGAAGAACATCATGTGTGTGTCGAGAACGGTATGCAAATATTACCTGTCACCCTGGTATAGTTCCACCGAGGAGTTGAGCTCAGCCAGCTGCTCCTTCAGCAGCTGCAGGTTGGAGTTTACGAAGCTCAGCTCCAGGGCCACTGTCTCCCGCAGTTTCCGGTTTGTGGTCGCCTGGAATCAATCACAGATGGTCATTATCACAACCTATTGCAGTCCCACAGCTGAACAAAGCTCTCCTGACATGTAAGGGGAAAAATCAAAACCAGGTAAGTCAGCTGATTTCATCTTTGAGAGGATTATAGGTAACCCTCACGTACGCAGATTTTTTTTTAACTTGTAATATTCACGTCATTTCAAAATTACAGCAAAAACGTTATATAACGCATTAAGTGCCCCATGCAGGGATCTCCTCATAATTTAGGAGGCCTGGCAGGTACCACGCTGCTCCAGTGCGAATTGATGGAGAGGTTACTGGTTACATGGGCGAAGGTTGAAAGGTGTCATGGACACTGCGACCGGGGCATTGCGAACATTGCCTAGCAGGAAATGGTAGGCGCTGCAACATTGTCGAGTTCTCCAGATACGATATAACAACCGATGCAGATGTTTATCCGACCTGTCCCTACTCCCCTACTAAATGTAGCGATTGCTAAACTCGACACCGACTATTCAACGTGCCCTCCAAAGCACGGAAGCGTTCTAGATTCACGCCTGAGATAACCACACAAGTTAGTTTTAATTCTTCCAAACGTCATCACCAAGGTCAAAGGCCAAAAGTCAAGAACCTGCAGGGCGTCATGGTTCACGGCGCGCCTTACGCCCACTTTACACCAAATTATTAGTCGGTCCTAGTACTGTCACTCGCCTTGAACGTGAAGTTGAGAGTTTCAATGCAAGATTTATATTAACACTGAACTATTGGTTTACAAAATAAATCTCTCTTCGGCTTTAACTTTTTAGTTACAAGTACAATTTGATTGATGACTACTACAATATCTTTGTTTATTATTGTTTTAAATCTATCATTGTATTAAATGCTACCATTGCGTTCGTTAACATTTGGAACTGTTACTAATAAAATGTTATTACAATGTTCTTTTAACTGTTGTTTTTAACTCTAACCCACTCCTTTTTTGCAACTTTCAATATATATATACATTGTTTGGAAAAGATCATGTGATTTTGGATGTTATGGATAGGAAAGGTTCGGATCTAGATACGGATATTTTACCGGTTCCGGTTACGGATATGAACTTATTTCGGATTATTCGGATTGTTCCTGATAAATTCGGTTACGGTTAAACTGTTTAATGTATTTACAAGTTAACACTTCGACTTTATTTCTAGGTATTATCTGGTGTTACAATAATAGGAAAGAAATATAGCCTTACAAATGTAATAATACAACTGTCTTAAAATGAGAGCGACGCGACTTGTGTCTCATTTAGATTCAGAAATTAATCGAAACTTTTTATCGGATTCGGTTACGGTTTCGGATATATTTTTATTTCGGATATCCGATAGTTTCGGTTCGGAGCTCCATGACATCCGTACACATAATCACCGTGTGTGTACATGTATGTTATTGGTGTAAAATAACAGTATTTGTACACTATTGTACCGACAAATACTTACCAACTAGACAGAGGTACACGCGCTCGAGTTATTCGGTGTTTCGCGCACAAGTCAACGTTCGCAGAAAATGAATCATTGTGATGTACGGAAGACACTTGACCTCCTAACGTTAAAGCATCGACATTAAAAATATTTTGCAGTTTTAAGTGATACTTTAATGCCTAGTCAATAAATCTGTTGATTTTACTGTAGCACAAAAACTAAATATTTAGGGAGAGTTGTTGTAGGATTTTTAAATGCTCACCCATTGATTTGTGATGACTTACAAGATTAAGATATTAGAATCCCGAGAAAAAAACTTATTTGTTACAAAAATGTGTAAATCCGGCCGTGATTGTTCATCGTCCGGGATCATTGTTGTATTTCATCGGATAAGCGAAACTTTAAAAACTGCCTTCGGTTCTGACCTAATGCGTGTCTGATTGTTCAATCTCTTTATTTAAATTTTCTGACTTCAAATTCAAAATAATATAGGTATAGGTATAGGTATAGGCTTTATTAATACACTGATGCGTAAATATTTTCTTCTTTCTTTTTGCCACCGTTTTCAAAAAGCGGTTTATAGTTGAAAAGAAACGGCGAAACTAAATTACCTTTTACCTTATGAAAGAAACATTTTTACTATCTCGGAACTTCACCCTACGTACTTTCAGCTCAACCCCACAACAGTTAAGGACCCAAGGATATCCTCAAGGAATTCCTTTGCTCCCTGGTGTTGTTGAGCGGGGATTAAATACCTTTAATAGGTAGCAAACCAGCAGAATGACCACTAAACATGTAGTCACCGGCGTCTGTGAAGATTCGAAACGCGTAACGTATGTATTCACAGTAACAGAACGGTGAACTCGCTTGATGACCAGTGTGTTGGGTGTGTTGTGGGTGAGGTGCGCGTACACAAATATGACATCGCAAACACCATTTTATGACCCGTAACAAACATTTATCTGGCATATAAATATTTTTTGGGTCGGGAATAGAGCTTATAACCGCTCGCTCGACAGCTAGGATCCCTATCAACTGGGCTACGAGGCCGTCTACGTTGTAACTCATCATGGCCGATCACAAACAGTGGTATCTAGTCAGACAGATAAAGAACCTTATCAGAACAACTGTAAAAAGCATAATTTTTTTTCTGTTTCATCTGAAAGGTGAAGGGCACTTTAAGTTTATTTTGAAGAAATCGCTGACAGGGTTGTTTACATGTTGATATTATTTGTCCTTTGTTTAACATTTATCATATTCGCTCGTACAATACACTCGCAGAGATGTTATGGAGCTCCGTAACCGTAACCTAAGTTGCAAATCATCTAATATCCATATCCGAAATTATCCGAAGCAATCGGATAATCCGAAATAATTTCATATCCGTGACCGTGATTGAATCCGGTAAAATATTATTCATATATCGGTATACATAACATCCCTACAAGAAATGTATAATCTCAAATGGAAATCTCGACCGATCACTAACAAGTGCCCCCGGGCGAACTGTATCTACTCCTACAGCGAGCAGACGTCGAACAGATTGTCAATTTCAGTGGCGACTGCGGAGAAAGTGACATTTTATCGCGAGCTGTACACAGATAGATTTGATGGACGATTTCGTCCCGTAGGTGGTTTTTTGTTCGAACCAGCTGCTGGTGTGAAGTTTTCGTTTATAATTATTTCTCGTAAATTTGGCCTCTTCGATGGCGCCTGGACACGCGTAATAACGTAGGCAAATGATAAAACTGGTCAATTTTGCTCAAGAGACTACTGGCACTATATAACACAAATTTGGAAGTTTGTAAAATCACGAATAAAATGTAATTAGAATAAAGCGGAAAATTCTGAAAGAAAAATTAATATGTAAAAAAACTTTATAAACTTTTTCAACCAAAATTTAATATGATTATGTTAAGAAGAAATGCCATATTTGTGGGCGAAAAATAGGAGAAGAATTTGTTTTATCCATTGGGAATGGGTTCGAATTTTACTTAAAATTTCGGTTGGAAGTCCTAGCAACTATAACAATAATTTTTGAAATTTTATTGTTACTAAGAAATTTTGTAATATAATAATATATGTAATACTTTTGGTTAATTGGTTAATAATTACAAGCCATTCCCAAAAATCATCACCACCAGCTGTGACATGTTATACTTTTTATTAACGCCGTTAAGAAAAACAAAGAAAATAACTCGTATATGAGTGAAATGGTTTTCTTTACATACAATATCTTATCTTTCAGGATAAGACTGCTTGGACATGAGTTTAATATTAAGCCAGTTTAAGTGCGTTCTGTAACTGTGAGTAGGAAAAAAAAACTTCTTGGGTGTTTCGTGCCGCTTCTTCTTGCGAGACCGCTCACAGTAGGGATTCGTTGAAGCGATGGCGCAGTTCGACGTTCGAAAAGTGTTTGTAAAAACCGACTTCGAATAAAATATTATTTCATTTCATTTCAATAGATTTGTGACGATACAATATATCTATTACCCTTTCACTGTGTGTGGTCCGAAATACGCTTTTTTATCTCGTACGTCATACTTTAGAATTGGGGATGACATACGAGTTGACGAAGACTGCCTAGGTTCCTGTCTGGCTGGATACCAGCCTCGTTCTGAAATAATTATTTTTAACGTAATTCGGTCACAATGTTGTAGAGTAAAAAATAAGCAGGTTTACTGCTTCCGTCTTTTTCCACTTTGTAGGTGTCGATGGGCCAATCGTAGCTAGTTACAATTATAATACCAACAACCAGAGATTACCTAGAGAGATTACCTTGAACAAGTTCTCGGCGCCGGCCCGCAGCCTCAGCTCCTTGTTGATCTCCTGGTTGAGCTGACATCGTCTCGTCTGCAGCCGGCCGCGGCACGTCGCCACGCGAGGGTCCGAGCCCTGCAGCAACGGAGAACCAGTGTTAGCAGGTTGTTGCGAACTTCAACTATATGACAAGAGAGTTTTCAAACGCCTTCAATCCAACAGGCAGTGTTACTAAGATGTCGGCAAAGTTGCTAATGAAATATCATGGGTGTCTCCGCGTTTTAGAAAACACGTCAAGGCCGATCCTGGTAGCTATTGGCTGACACAATTAAATATTACAAAATAAATAAATAAAATTATGTTTGGCAAAAACTTATGTATGTCTACTACTGGTAAAGTTATAACAATAAACGTATTGTACTCGCGTAAATGTTTTAAGTTTATGGTTAAAACGGCCTTTTTACGTCTATGCCACATTCTTGTGAACACCAGCACCGATAGAAAGTGCTTGTATTAAACCCGCCTATTGTACAAACACAGTAGTGCGCAAATAAACAAAAAAGAAATATTTCTAGACTTAGCAAAACTAAATAACTATGTATGTTATTAAGTTGACAGGACAAGTAGCTTGGCGCGTTCAAATAATAACATGAATAGATTGATTTATAAATATGTATTTAATTTAAAATTGAACATTTAGTTAGTATATGTATTATATGTGTATTTTTGGAATTGGAGAAAAAGGTGACTGAGCCAGAAGAAAAGAATATGAGGCAAAAACACGTGCCGTCTGAAAACAAGCAATTAAAGATATTCCATAACCTGGAAACTAAGAGATCAGGTCTCGAGCTATCGTCCTATAGCTCACTAAACACATTTGGACAAGTTTATAAAGAATTACTTCTCAGCCGTGTCCAAACGGTCATGTGACGGATGACACCGCCCTCTACACCGCACAATGCTTTCTCAACAGCATCATCTCGACGGTTCTCCGACGTTTTAGTTGTCCAATGGGTAGCTCAAATGTTGTGTTAATTAACTCGCAAAATAATTTATTAGAAATAGGAAAATGCTGACTGAAATGTCACAATATGTATATACGAGGGACGTTATGGAGTTCCGTAACCGTAACTGAAACTATCGGATAACCGAAATAAAAATATATCCGAAACCGTACCCGACTCCGATAAAAATTTTCGGATAGGAGCAGAGTCTACACAAAACACGTTATGATAGGTTTCCGCCGGCCGAGACGATACACTACCCGCGTCGTTCTCATTTTAGACAGTTTTTATTATATCATTTTTAAGGTTTTTCTGTATTATCTGGCATTTTTTCTGTGATTATAGTATCACATAATACCTAGGAATATAGTCATACTATGTTATTATATTATATTATTTTTCCAAGTTGCAAATCATCTGATATCCATATCTGTAATAATCCGAAACAATCGGATAACCCGAATAAATTTCATAGCCGTAACCGTAACCGAAACTGGTAAAATATTATTCATATATTCATATCCAGATCCAGATCCGAAATTTCGTATCCATAACATCCCTAGTATATGTATATTAACATCAAAATCTTTTAATATTGTAACAACAGTTGAGCAGGTTTTCTCAAGATCATGCGAGCGTCTTCACAGTTCCACATCGTCTCGTTTCCATACCCCGCGGTTGGAACGCTGGCCAGTGGTTACTCGATATTATACCACGATCGGCTTTCACTGCAAGTGCGGTGGTGACGATTTCAATGTAAGAGCGGTTACGCACGATCCTCGACGAGCTGGATATCGAATTACGGGTCAATATGGACAAACTTGATGTGCGGTTGTAGTGATAATGTTCTTCTTGAGTATTTTTTGTTACAAAATGAAGTTGCGTAATTGAAGCAACATTTTTCGATTCGCTAAACGTCTAATAAATTATATTTAACTTAGTGGTTGAATTTTTTCAAAATTTTAAGTTCATTGTAGACGCAACGCGCAACCAAAACCAATTGGCCCTTTCATTTGTCGTCCAATTACAAATTTTGTATTTTATAATATTCTAATCGTGATCCGTGCTCCGAACAAGCGGCAAGATTATCCAAGAGCCCAATCCAACTAAGTCTATGTGCTCAATATTTCGTCATTTCATCTTGTTGTGTTGTCTGTATATGTGTAATAAGGTTTAAAAGGTGGTAAAATCGTCGTAAATTTTGCAGAACCATTGACCATCACAGTACACATTTTTGTATATATGCTTCCGTGTGTTCAGGATTTAATGACTTTGTAACGAAGTCGATAGACAGAGCTAAATAGATAGTTAAATAGATAGGCAGCTAAATAGATAGGCAGAGCTAAAGGGTTCCGGGTTCGATTTCCGGCAAACAGACATTTAGTTGACAAATAAATATATGTTTATGGGTAGCCTTAATGTGTAGTGTGCTACAGAGAAATTTAGTGAGGGGTGTGACCGACCTGTTAGGTTTATTCGGACGGTGTATTTGTGTCCAATGAGACTTTTCATCTCAGTTTGACGTAGGGATTGTAGTATGACGTATAAATGGAATAGCAATTTTTTTTCGTGTTAGGTGCTTGGAAATAATAAATTTTCTTAGATATTTAATGTCGCATTTACATATTATTTGCAATCCTATTATAAAGTGGGCCGCGCGTGTGTCAATAACTTAATGTTGCGGTTGTTACTCGCTCACCGGACAGTGTATAATGTCTTAATGTCGTTAACTGTTGCGGTTTTATTCGCCTTTATTGGTCACGTTTGTCGTTTGTACGTGTCAAAATAAAAATGTATATACAATTGTGGTCACGATAGGGTCACCGGCCTGGTTGTTAGTGAATATCCACTGCAGAGTGCTGGGGTCAAGGTTCGCATTCCGGCCGAGTCGTTCGTAGATATGTCATTATCTCATAGATACTCATGAAGCATCCAGTGAAAGAAAAAAAATAAGATAACTTCGCTTTTATTTAACTCATTATCTTTTAAATCTATACTAATAATAAAATTCTAACTGATAGCTTTCTGTACATGAGTGATATATGAGAAAAACTATTATTTGTGTGTTTTATTAACGCTATAGAACCCAATACAATTGTTGTTAGAGTTTGTCTGTCTGTCTGTGCGTTTGTTCGCGCTAATCTCAGAAACGGCTTAACCGATTACGTTCCGGTCGTCACTAATGTATTGCAGTAAGCGTCATTTAATACTTAATTATACTTATTATTTCTTTTCAATCCGTCTATAAATATAAAAGTTTTAAATGAATATATTTCTAATTAACATAACGAAAAATCCCCGTTCCTACAACAGTGCAGATCTTATTTCCAACGGTAAAGCGTAGTTTTTTTTAATTTCGACGAGACGGTGTCCCAGGTCGTAGTGACGGTGCCAGCCGAGCCAGCTGCTGGGTTGACCCGGTGTCCCAGGTGGCAGTGACCCTGCCAGCCGAGCTTGTTGTTGAGTTCGGTTGACGGCGGCAATTGTCTTTTATCATAATCATCATTTCAGCCAGACAACGCCCTCTGGTGGGCATAGGCCTCCTCCAAGGGGCTCCACGACATTGGTCCTGCGCTGCCCTCGGCCGGTGGCTACCCGCGACCTTCACCAGATCGTCGGTCCATCTCGTTGAGGGTCTACCCACTGAGCGTCGTCCGATGCGTGGTCGCCATAGTCTTTTATGTGATAACTTAATGTTTTTTCCCCGATAACGGGTGTTTGTGACATTGTGTACGTCAATGCCATTCATTCGCAGTGTGAGGAGTCCAAGTGCGGGAGTGTGTGTGAGCGTTTATTTTATTCATATACTCGGCTGCCAACTCTACTACCAAAAACGAAAACTACCAAAAGTTCGCTGTCTGCTCGTTTGAATGCTTAATTCTGTCGTAAAAGCAATGTCGTAATACTGGGCTCCATCAGCGATGGGTCCCATCGCCATAGTAATATTGTGCAACCAACTTAACAAACTTCAAACATCAGTCGTCATAATGAATTGAAATTAAGTAACGCGGGACACAGCACTTCAATTTATAATTAATTTGAACGTAATAATATTATTATTTGGGGCACGTTTCTCTGCGATATGAATGGCTTGCGTTATGCAACGACTCGTGGATCGTGTGTAAGGTGCAGTACACTTTGAGTTTATTACACACACACAAGGTCGGACACGACATTTACAATTAAGGTGTTTCGTAAATTAGCATTTGCATACGCATATTTCGAACGTAACGGTAGCCCGCTACGTACGAAATACAGAGGTACGTGTGTATATATGTTTTTACATATATACTCTAATGGGTACACACGATTCTTGGGTTCTGACGATCAATATATTTTTAGCATAAATTATACAGACCGTGAATATCTTGGACAAGTATACCTTTGAAACACACAATTCGCACTCTCATTTTATGTAAATGATTTTGTATAATACTAACAGACGCATTAATGCGATTATCACCCCCGCACTAGGAACCCGGGACCCTTCGCTCGGCAGGCAGGGTCACTACCGTTACGAATTTTAAATAATATGAGAGAACGTGACTCGAGCTGAAAAGTATAAAAGCCGGTAGCGGCACGCCTTCAGAACTAGCGCCCCACTTCCCTGAGGGTGGTGTTTAGTAGGTAGGCCCCTAGATTTGTCGAGAGTCCCACATAATCTGAGCTGGTATGCATGAGCATTCACCACCTCTCTCCCGCGCATCTCCGGAGGGTAGCCCTATCCCTTTTGTCTGTGCGCAAAAAAAAAACAAAAAATATTTAAAGACACACTTTACCTTTGGCTCGCGTAGAGGTAACATCTCTCTGATATTTTGATTGTTGTTGAATCGTTGCCCGAATGAATTAGTAGAATAATTAAAAATAATAAATCCCTGATTGAAATCATATAACTCTAATCATACAATATTTTTATCGAGAAAGAAGAAAATCGGCGATTTTGGACTATAAAGTGCTTCTTTCTAGAGTCCAAGCAAGCTTTGCTCGTGTTGTTATGTTTGTATGTGTTATGGTGTACCTTCGCTGTTCGAGCTCGCTACACTATGTACCACTTATAGCAATCCGAGGGTATTAGTGGATAGTACTAGAATTTCCAAACTAGTTAAGTATCCTTAGAATGTTACACTGTCAGACCGGACACAACGAAACCGGAAATCTTGAAACCGTATCCGATTGAAAACAATTCCCCGGTTTCAGCATCTTTGTCGGACTTAAACTGGGTTTCACCAGCAACCTATTAGAGTTTATAAGTCCAATATGAGTAATGTGACTTTCTAATTTTAGCTCTTGCTTCGTTTACCGACTGAATGATCCCGATATTAATTTCTAGTCGGAGCAGACATTTCTGAGACAGATGATGATAAGTTATAACAATAATAATAACTGAATAAAATTTTATTATCTCTTCAGAAAACAGAAAATATAAAGTTTCAGCATACACAAATGTGATTAGTTAAAAGGTACATTTATGTGAGGTGCTGGAGTCCGTAATACGACAGCTTGTATGACAGATTTCTAGGCCCTAACCCTAGATCAGACATAATATAATTTGTATGCGTTCATGTCGGTCGCAACCAGTGAATCATATTCTAGGAATGCCAAGTGCACGTGATAGTTTACTTATATACAGTAAGAACCACGTCTGTTGGTCAAAGTAGAAGAAGAGAAAGAAGAAATATTTATTCAGTCATGGTACCTCTACAAATGTAATTACATAAGATAAGACTTACACACCACCACATCTTTTTTTCAGCAATGTCTACGAAGATCATGTGTTAAGCTACGCGATGGAGTTCCTACATCTCTGCAGGCTCGTTCCCGTAACCTATGTATCCTTTACTGTTAACAGTTTCCTTCTTTAATGCCTGAACTCATTTATCCTTACTAATCTGTTGTTAGTAATCGAGCGTCGGAGTGGAAGGCCGGTTTTATATATTGAAATAAGCCTTTGGTTATAGCAACGCAGAAATAATTACGGTCAATAGCGAGCCCTACGTCCAGTAACTTACGATGAAGTTGGATCCTGTAACCAGCAATAAGGGATACATAGGTTATTGAAACCGTCCATAACTCTAGCACTCATCAATGAAACAAAACCGACGCAAAAGTTAAATAAGGGACATAATCAGTGAAATCACTGTCATTTCACTCATCGACGGAAACTGTAATTCGGAGGCCGCTCACGTGAATCGGATGCGTGCGGCGAATGGCAACGAATGCACAATGAGTTGTGTGCGTTGCATCAGAATGCACCGCGACGCACCGAGCCGTCGACGACATTACTAAACAGTCGAGGAGCGTGCCGCGGGTCACGAGTGTATTGCTGGGAAAACTTTACGATAATAGGTTTTTAAGTTGATACGCCTGTGAGTACTTAAACTGCGGAACGTCTGTTGCAGTACACTACAAACTAGACCAATGCCGTTATTGTTTACAACATGAGAATGTAAGATAAATCACGGGACTTCATCCATACTTAAATCTATTATATTCAAGCCCTTGAGTCCCAACGACAGCTATTGGTGTTACTGACGTATGATAACACTTGAACGTGATCAAAACTCTTCAATTCCGAATCACGCTAACAAATATTTCTATACTGCCTGCAAACATTATACACATTTCGAATTCGAACATACCGAGCGCGGCCACTACGTACACTTGATTTTCTAGTCTGAAGGTAGATCTTTGCTAAAAGCGTACCAAATTTCGTCATGGACAAAAAACTATATCTAAGTCTTTAGGGGTCGTAGATTATCACCGCAGTAATTCTGTAATATTTCCGATGAAACTCGCAGCTGATTCAGCTGAGAATTTCTCAATAAATTATCTTTCTGCCACATGCGTTACTTCTGCCCGGTTTCATAAACCTATCTATGCTTACTGCATTTAATAAGTGTGCTTTATGTGAACGTAGAACGTATACTATACGCCTCTGTGATGCCTTTGAATGAGAACGGAAGGGTTGAGTTCCGGAGTCCAATGTTCTGCTGGATATTTCTAACTCTAATTCAAAATCAGCATCTTTTCAAGTCTCATGGTAAGCAGTACGTACCTCTTAGAGCAGATCATACCTGTCAAAGCACATCAGTTTCATTCACATTTCCATCGTTTGATCGTGTGGGATTCTCAGCTATTCCATAGATTTTTATTGTGATGAATAAATTTGGGCTGATTACTCAAATTTACATCACCAATTTTAGGTTAAAATTTTAATTGTATTCGTTGATTCGATCATTCTCACTTTATGCGTTAAGTTTTATTGTTAAGGTACCGAAATGAACACAAAAAGCTTAAAAAAATTTACCGAATTGAAAAACTGTTCCTTTTCCGAAGTCTGTTAAAATAATCGCAATCAATTTCGATGGCTACGAATAAAATCGAATAGTCGATCAAGACTGTCAATTGACTCGAATGACCTCTAGCTGAACTACTCGTATATAAATTAATTTCGCAAGTGACCTTGCACCTATGTTATTCAAATCTCCACTTAAATTTACATTATCGTAATGTTGCCACTAATTATCAAATCACGTGTTGACGAAGCGGTTAATTGGGGTTCTGTACGTAGGAAACACGGTACATTTCTACATATTGACTCTGATGGGTGTCCATTAGTCATAATCGATTTTTTTATGTACTAATAATGAAAAAAAAAATGAAATTTACAAACAAGCGTAATTTTGAATTCATTAGGCCATGGCGGCAGTCTAACATAGTCGTAAATAAAAAAAAAATGATTTTGAGGGTACATTGGGAAATTTAAAAATTTCTCAATTGTGTCAAGTGGTATACATATCAAATGAAGGAGCTCGTTATTAGGAACACAAATGTAAATATCTAAATGTATAACTTGATAAATGAATACTTTAAAAGATACTTAAGAAAATACAATTGAAATTATCCAATGAATGTATGAATGAATGAAATATTATTTATTCGAAGTTGGTTTTAACAAACACATTTCGAAAGTCAAACTACGCCGTCACTTCAATAAACCCTTACCGTTCGTGGTCCTGGAAGCACCGGCAAGAAACTCCTAGAGTTTTTTTCCTACTCACACTTACAGAAAGCAATTACACTTTAATTACGCTTATGGCTTTATATTAAACTTTAAACAAATCATCTAGTTTGTAATAACCTTTCTATCGAATTATATCGAAATTTTATTACAAATATTTACACATTAACCCATAAAAGAGCCACCAGTTTTGCTTAGTCCGAAATTTGGCATTATCAGTTTAGTATTATTGCTAGTATAAATATTGTGAACATCGCACTTTTTAAGAAAACTATCAGAGTATTTTTAACATACATAATATCATCTAAAATGCATTCACTAGCTTCCTCCGAAACTATTGTGGTACTGAGTAATGTGCAAAAAAACTTTAAACAAGAACCCTGTCTTAAATATAGTGTCATGTCATAAAACGGAAAATGTCTCTGGATTCTGGACTCTGGATACATTTACAGCGCGGAACTCTGTACCAGTATAGTTCGATTGGAACTTGAGCAGTAATTATTATTTTTCAACAGAATTACAGAAATTTCGTTGGAATCAAATTTTGTTGTAAAGGTTACCGACGAGTGCAAAATGTCACCATCTGTCTCTTCCGCGTCAAAGAACCATATTAAGCAAGTTTTTATACAGGTTGATTTATTACCAGAAAAAAACTGCCGAATATAATATTCCACATTTAATTTGTGTTACTATAATTATAATTACTGCTATATATTGACAAGAAAGTACGAGAAAAGGACAACTCAGGTTTTGAATGGTAACATCATATCATTATTATTTGAATTATACAGTGTGAATCTTCATTAAGTGCAATGAAACGGGTGGAATTAGACTGGTTTTTATCGTAAACGTAAACATTAAAAAAATTATATATATGTCGGAGATGGTCATTAGTATAGACGTGAAACGAAACTTAACACGATAATCGAGTGATGGCAGCACCGCTGCGATGATGTAGATACTCGGCTAACATCGTGCTACAACAGCGCCTAGCTAGTGGAGTGACGCCGGATGGAGCCTCAGTTTACATTCTGCGGTCAAAGAGCTCGGTTCCTCCGCACTGGGAACTGTTACTTGTTTCGTTTGCCCGGTGTGAAGCGTTTGATAACAATTAATTAAAAGTGTTAAACGATTATGCGCCCACTCTATGTTCGACAATGCTGCTGGAACTACTGGCATCGCCGACATATATTTCATTTTTATTGTTTTTGTTGTAGAGAAACATCGGTCTAGTTTCCCCCATTTTCTTATGTGCAATTGATTGCTTTGAAATGTATATAATTGTATTTTTTAAATAAGTTAATGCTTCACGACAACAATCCCACCTGATGGTAAGTGGTGATGAAGTCTAAGATGTTGGACGCATTAAATTATAATAGCATATTCACTCTCTTGAAGATTCCCACATCATAAGTAGCCGGGGAAACAAACGCGGGCAACCTATTCCCGTCCTTTGCAATACACATAACGATGACATAAATAATACCGCTATTATAGTATCACAAATCTTCTAATAAAGTTTTGTAATGCGTTCGTAAAGGTGTTGAGGTCAACCAGGCTTATAAATCTGTACTACTCATAATTAAAGTGTGAGTGTGCCGAATGTACATTAAATACATTTCAATGTGCCTCGGTAAATTTTGATTTGTAAAACTAACCTTTACATTTCTCGAAGCCAGGTGAGAGGATGTTACCACGGTAAAAGAATATGAACATAGTTTATTATGCAGTAATATTAAATTTTGTAGATATTTTAACGAATGAAGCAACAATACAAATACATACAACAATACAATCTGTCCGAATACAGTGGTTACACTTAATACTACACTGATTAATATATTACGTTTAAATAATATTAATATAATGTACAATCTAGTTGATCACAGTTTTGTATTTTTTGTTCCTTCGTATAATTACAGCTATCGCGTCTCAGTGATTCAGCTATGAGATGAGGAGGTGCAAAAAAGTAAATGGAATTGCTCTGAAGTAGCCACGTATCTGCGATCGACTTCAACTAGTTTTATTAGAGGTTGTCTGTGGCCATGAGTTGGAGTGGAATACCTACAACACGTATGTTTACTACTCAATAATAAAAATCTATGCTTGCAAATTAATTCTTCAACAATTTACCAGAGCTCTTCTAAGTAACGTTTATAAAAATATTTACTTCTCTGGTTAAGAGAAAGATTACTATAATTAACCAGTTTAACTAGAGAAAATTTATTGTAAGTACATACATATAATGAGGCTGTACTGCGTGATTGCATAACACGGGTGGCCATTAAAAACTTGCGCTGACAGCCCGCCATAAGATGGCGGCGTAATCGGCTGTTGGCGCGAGAATCTCGCTCCATTTCTTGTCGTTTATGAACCTTGAAAAATCGCCTCCACCATTGAATTAGTCAGAGTTAGTTCTACAGTTGCTTTGAAACAATTTTTTTAATTGACACGGTTATGAAAGTTTGATTTTTAAATTCTAATTGGAATATTATTTTATTTAATCCATTCATAACGATGATAGATGACTTTGTTGATGTAACGACAGTGTTTTTCTAACCTTATTACACATAATAAGGTATTTAATAATAATAAATTAAATTCATTTAGCTTTTTGGGCAATGTACGTAATTATATGTGCAATGATAAGTGATCAAAAGTTATAATAAACTTAAATAAGGATAATTTTGCATATTTTCGAGTGTATTAAGGCATTGTGGGATTTTAAATTGCACGTAAGTAAATGCATTCTTATTAACAATATTACTAAATATTATTAAATGTCTACGTCGTTATGATTGCGTCTTTGAATTGATTAGTTGAAATTAATTAGTCGGAATATACGTATCAAATGAAAGTGATCGTTATGTCACACACACACACACATATTATAGAGTCACTAACACTGCTGCGATTAAAAAAAATAGATCTTTACCAAAAGTTTACTGAAATATTCCTAAATTTATACATAAATTCCTACAAGTGCCTTATTTACAATTGCTATTTCCATATTTAAAATTAAAAAAAGCAATACTGCAACGTCCCGCATTGCAATAACTATTAGAAACTGTTTACTGAAAGGCCAATTTAAATGTAATTTAACTTGAATGCTTATTTAAATATTTGTCTGAACGTTTGCAGCGGTAATTTAATATTTATTGAACAGAAAGTAAGGATGTTTAGTTATGCAAGTCTGGTAAACAGATGTCTGTGTGAGAATGGTCGTTGCGTAAATTCTGCTGTTTATACTGAGTAAATAGATGCATGTCGATAGAGATAGATATGTTAATGAGGATTTATTATCTTCGTCATTGCTTTGAGATAATGAACTAATGCCCGATTTCACCCGCCGTCGACGAAGGTTTTGGTACAGTAGATGTCCATGTACTACGGTAACAAATATGAAGATGTACCTGCCACCGTTTGGTGACAACAAGGATTCATAATTTACTTCTGTAATCGATTACCATCATTTTGTAATCGATTACAGAAATAGATTATGAACCCTGTTCCTTGCCAGGGGTCTTGGGTTTAATTCCCGTGCAGAGCAGATATTCATATGACAGCCGTATTACTCACAATAATTTTAATACAATTAATTTTGTAGATAGTACTTTTCAGTGCCTTTGTATGCAATTATTATTACTGTTAATAATATTATAACAAAAAAGTTTATATAGTTCATATGGCTCGGTGCTCACCATCATTACAATCACAATGACCTGCCCTAATGGGTTGCACTGAAGATCAGCGAATGTTGTCACTTGCATTACAAAATGATTCAAGCTTCCCATTATACAGAACTGGTATCAATTAATTAATAAAACAGTTAATAAATGCGGTGTGTCGACGATTGAAGTAATGAGTGACTATTCGAGAACAAATCAAACACTCATCTATGTGATCCCATTTGTGTGTGTCCATACCTCAGGAAATTCAAGTGCGGGGCCGTGTGTGAGCTCTTGTCGTATCTCAAAGTAAGAACAAACAAATGAGCAGAACTTATGATCGTTACTTGCATAAGAAATATAAATGTGTATACATAAGCGAGTACATTCGTTACGTCACGCGTGAATAGACAGACATAAGAGCAATACTAATATGTACATAATATATGTATGTATGTATGTGTGTTGGGGAGTGATGTTTTTTCTTATTATTGGCGCGTGTCGATTATCCGTTAGTATGTCGACGAGATCTTGGTAGTTCTAAATAACAGTTATCTTAACAAAAACAGTATAATCGATTATATTATCTTCCGGATAACATGATTGTATCGTTTAAATAATAATCGCACTCGAAATTTTTATACGTTTTATCAGGCGTTTTATAAATTTTTCATATTTATCCCATGCACCTAAATCTTCTTAGATTCTTCTTCCTAATCCTTTCTCCTATCTAGTCGATTACGGCATAGGTTACACATTAAAACTTTTAAAAACCCTCTGTGAGAAGAGGCCGGTGTTGCACACGTCTAGTGTAGTTAGACTATCTACTAAGTAAGTAACTTAACTAGGGGCTACAGCATCAATAATTGCGTTTGCGTATCACTGCCGAGATTTTACACTTGTGTACGAGGAGTGGTCGGAAGGAAATTGAAATGCCGAAATCAAGACTATATGTGACTATTTATTATTATAAAACATGATGAAATATATATGTAGATAGTGATGTTACACGTGGAATATAATAGATGCATAATATCAGGGAAGTTATGGATATGATTTGGATCTGGATATGGATACGGATATATTAATAATATTTTACGGGTTTCGGTTACGGTTACGGATATGAAATTATTTCTAATATCCGATAGTTTCGGATAATTTCAGTTACGGATTGTCAGTAGGTGATTTAGGATTTGTAAAGAAATATAATGTATTTACAAGGTAACAGTTTCAATTTTTTCTAGGTATTTTCTGGTATTATAATCACGGCAAAAAACCTTAAAACTTAAATAAATAAAAACGTTTAAAGATGAAAGCCATGCGGTTAGCGTATCGCCTCGACAGCGAAAACTTGTCATAACGTGTTTAATTTTTGACTCAGCCCCTATCTCAAATTATTCGAAACTTCTATCGGATTCAGTTGCGATTTCGGATATATTTTTACTTCGGATATCCGAGTTTTGGTCACGGTTACGGAGCTCCTTAACATCATTACTGCACACTAAGTCACACTTGACATAGTCCGAATAGCATCGATGTCCGAACGAAACATTTACTGAAAATTTTTGAATGAAAATTTTCAATAAAAAAAAATGTAACGGAGAGATAAAAACATTGTTGCGTAAAAAGTCGAAGTACCTATCGTAGTTCGATAGGTCTAGTGTCCATTACAGTGTATATTTAGTTATGCAAATGTCACCCTTTAGTACAATTCACCTATGTTAATAGCGAGCGATTTGAATGCACCGAGCGCCCGTTCTGTCATTTTCCCCGCATTTCACTTAGAAACCGAGCTTACCTAGCACGTTAAGCCCCTACCATGGTGGATGAATTATTCAAAGGTTACAACTAAAGAGCCTTATGTACATAATCCGTGGTGTGCAGAGTCGTGTTATTCCTGGTAAATACAGTGTGTGACAGGGGTGACATATTCGCATTTCTTTATCGTTGATCGCCATTTATTTATTTGATGATGTTTTTCGTTGTTACCGGTAATCCTTACTCATTCGCTTTCCGGGTTTGAAGTGTATCTCAGGTTGTGACTCGTAATATCAGATCCAAATATGCAAAGAATGGTTTAAATATGTTCGGTGGGTTTAGTGTTATACGTGATGAAACAGACAGACAGACAAAAAAAAAATGTTTAGTCTTCTATAAAGATAACAAAGGCTCCGTACTTTAAAATTCGAAAAAAAACATTCTATGTACAGATTTCGTTCCGTTACAGTTTTTTGAGTATCGATGTTACCTAAGTATCGAATCGAAATCGGACTTTATTCGAGTTGAACTATTTGCTGATTTATATGTATAATATGTATATATGTATAATAATGTATAGCATATGTCCATCCGGATCCATGTCCCTTTCAAATGGTAAAATAATTTTTTGGACAGGTCCCGTGGTTCTGGAGATTTTGGTTGGTAGCTGGTGAGGTTCGTGGAATGTAGGGGTTATTTTTATGCGAAAAAGTGTTATCGCAGAAGGAAGCTGCGGAACATGGGAGAGAAATCACAACTAATCTCCTAACTCGCAGCAGGAGCGTAGGTCGTCGGAGGTGGACGCGGAGGCACCTGTCACTGTGTTAATAGGCCTCGAGGAGGCGCGCCGTGTTTCCTTGCGACTCTCAAAAGCAGATGGGATAGAGAAACTTGAGTTCCATCCCATCAATAAATAAGACGGGATTATTTTGCGGGGACCAACGCGGTTGGGGCCGCGGAGGAACGCAGAAGTAGGCTCGCAGCTCCGGCACTTGGCGTCGTGAGGAACGCCGTGGGGTTGTAGCCATTAGGAGTTCGAAGTCCACAGAAGGGCATCCATGACGGATTTCCCCACGGAAAATATAGATGTTTGATAGACAAACAAATAACCAAATTACAATATGTTTAATTGTCGACTATTACATTTAAATCATTTGATACTGATTTTGTGTTAAATTTAACCATAATACAGTTAGATTAATAATAACTTAACGTTATAATAACCGGTGACTTGTTGATAGCAATGACTGAGAAAGGAATAGCGATAAATAAAGAAAGAGACACCAGTACGTACTAAGAAAGTGTGTGCCGTCCGGATATAAATACGGCGAGGGAGTTGCAATCGAGTACTTTATAGTAGGGTTCGAGATATTGTACTACTGGGGAATGGCGCAGGCACCAGGAAGCGGGGTCCCGTTATGTTGCCCTGGGTTCGATACGCGCACGAGCCGGCCAACTATACGCGCGTCTTCAGACGTTCGTTTATCCGTTAGGCTTGATTTTGAACGTTCACGTTATCAACGTATACAGTGTTTATTTAAAAAACACGTGTGGTATGTTAAACTAATGGTAATGTTCGGAGCGGGAGTGCAACTCGTCAGAAACAGCGACTGTCCAACAGTGGCCCGGATATTTAGTTATGTAACTATTATTCGATTGTAAAATTAGATGCATTACATGATTCATAATAATAGTTCAATAATTTTATTGTCTGCGAAAAGGATATAGATACAAGCAAATTTATTTTATATCGAAATGATATGATATTTTATTCGAAGTCGGTTTTTACAAACACTTTTCGAACGTCAAACTACGCCATCGCTTCAACGAATCCCTATCGTGATTGGGCCCGGAAGAAGAAGCGCTAAGAACTCCCGAGGAGTTTTTTTTCCTATTCACAGTTACAGAACGCACTTAAACTGGCTTTAATATTAAACTCATGTCCAAGCAGTCTTATCCTGAAAGTAATCATCAAGTTTGAAATAACTTTTCTGCATAAGAATGCTTTTGACGTGAGTTTTTAATTCACAGTAGGTATGGCATTTGTACAAACTGAGAAAGAAAAGGTATTTTACTATCTTGTCTTTCCCTAGAAGTTTAACTGATGTAAGTCATTTAAAATTTTCTCCAGCCGTCAAGCAACGATTCGCGATGGGTGTTGCAGCCTCACCACATGACGAATCGATTTCCGCGTTCTTCGTTCAATATGCCGTGCGGCGGATTCTTCTGTATGGAAGTAAGCTACGGAGTTCCAGGATACATCGATAGTATACTCTAGAGAAACAATTGTGATTACCATATCGATGTGTTGAATGTGTAGGAACGCCTTATACATACTTTACAAGGATTGATTTTTAACATAATATTGATTTATCTAGTACAGACAAAAAAGTTTGAAAATGGCGGTGGAAATGGAGCACGCACATCTTTTAAAGTAACTAGCAAGAATATTAAAAAATTAAATTTTTTTTTCACAAAAATTTATTTATTCACATTAAAGTTTCACAAATGTATGAAGCCTGGGCGCCGCCATGTACAAACTGTAGAAAGTAGATCATATTAATCGAAAGCATTCCTTATTGTCCAAATTCTAGATTTCAGCTTGGTTTAGTGTCAATAATTCATTTTGTGGATAACATATTGTAACACTGAAACATTGTGGCGGCGGCGGGCGGCGGGCGGCGGGCAGTCGGTCAGTTGGATGCATGTGGCAGTTATTGATGTAATACGTGAAGACTGTCATGCGTCAATATATTAAGTACATAGATATATCGGATTAATAACTAAATAAATGTTATTTACTTATGTATCTATCTTACTGAAAATCGAAACTAATAAAAGATGTCAATTTATAAATAAAAACGTACCTAAAGTAAAATCTAATTATTGTGTAGCGTAAATATATATTTTAAAATTCCACAGATAATTCATCACAGGCATAATATTCGACAGTTCCAATTGCCACCGTCTGGTTGTCATACGTAAAAACTTAAAAATAATTTATTTAAAATAATTTCTCAGAGAAGTTTTCTGTGAATTAGATTATTTTTCTCTAAATTATGCTAGACTGTGCAAAGGCGCGCCCAAAATAATACATCTCATTTATTTCTCACTGACACTCCTTGACTCGACCGGTTGACTGCAAATTATCAAGATTGGACCAGTTCAACATCAATAAAAATGTTACAAAACACAATACTTTTACAAACATTGTAACTTTTGCACAAATTATATAGTGACTCAACTGAGGTGAGATGTCAGTGGCGACAAGCAAGTAAGTTCCCTATTGCGTATCACATAGTTTTCGAAACTTTTCATAAATAATTAATTAGATTTGTAAGTAATTGGAGCCAATTAATGTTAATTTCATTTTAAACACGATCGATGTAACGAAATATACATCATCGCGGACATTTAACCGGTACTAATTGGTAATAATCGGTGATAATTGGTTTATTTTTTACCAATATTTCGACCCAATCCAAATTCGTTGGTCAAGCATTTTAAAATGTTAAACTTGACTGACATTTATAACACCCAAATGCCAGTCTGTATGATTCGTGACAGCGTTGAAATTGTTTCCTTTAAAGGGTTTGTCTCACACGACAGATTAACAAAATGCAGCTCTTGTATGACCACTTTATTTGGCCGTCTGTCTCTCCCAGACCATGATCGGTTTTACAGGACATTAAAAAACTTGAAATAATTTATACTTTTAACACTTACAGTGTGATGCTTCATTAACAAACATATTTCGTAAAGGATGGTTAAGAAAAGGGGGAGGGGGTATATAAAACATTTTTTGTCGAGAGGGTTATGTGACTACTATACAATATTATTTAAAATTAGCTTTGCCCGCGTGGAATTTAACAAAAAAGTTATTTAGTAAAAATAAAAGTAGCCTAAGTTACTCCTTATTACATCAGCTACCTGCCAGTGAAAGTCCCGTCAAAATCGGTCCAGCCGTTTCAGAGATTAGCCGGAACAAACAGGCAACAGACAGACAGAAATTGTAAAAAATGTTATTTTGGTTTATGTACCGTATATACATACATTAATATGCATGTAGGAAAAAGCGGTTATTTTAATGTTACAAACAGACACTCCAATTTTATTTATTAGTATAGATGGACTTACTAAATTTGTTTATTAGTACTATGTAACACCGAATAAAACAGACGCCACGTTTTGGATTGCGAATGGCGTCGCGTCCATTGTGTGGATCCGCTCTAGTTCAGCGAGAATGTAAATTACCTTTGTCATATTTGAAACACTTGCAGTGACAATGCGTATTATAAGATAAATGAAACTAAAACACTAGTCGTCACCGAGGACAGGGAAACACAAACGGTCACCGACACGTTGCCGACAAAGAAGATAGTAAGCTTATTGTACGTTTAACATCATCGACCTGAGGCGTAAAACATGTCACGGTTGATCTTTTTAAAATCAACAATCAAAATCTGATTTGTTGAGCTGTTCAGGTAACAATCTCTACCACCGAGCACGTGTTTCGTCGGCATTAAGCCGGGTGGTGCAGAAACCAGGGACCTTCATCAGGAACCTGGTACTATTGGTTTGTCAAGTCAGCGAGGTAAACCGCGGGCGGGAGAGGCTGGCTGGCTACGACTCTACGATGGATGGAGGCGATTGCATCGCGCAATAAAACTGCAAATTGATAAAATACAATCTATACCTACTATGTATCTGACGTATCAAGTTTCAGACAATAAAGCTGGTGGTTACTTCATAGGTCACCATTACAATCCATCTGTCCCACTGCTGGGTTCTGGTCTTATCTCACTTTGAGAACTAATGTTCTCATCAAATTCATTTAATCATGTAGGTATTCTGTAAAAACGGTGCTTTAACAATGAGGAGAAGATACAGCGAAAGAAACTCCTCAGCACGTCTTTTAAACAACATATGGTAATTACAAAAGTTTAAACCTGTGCGAAATTGGATTCGACACTATTATTTCCAGGCGTCCTTATAATTAAAATATTCATCTTTAATAAAATATCCTTTGCCTATAAGCTGTATATTAACGTGTCGCTTTAAAATCCCGATGGGCAACTCGCGTATCAACTTGGGAATCTTAATGTAAAAACGAACTCCAAGCCCCATAAAGGAATGCTGAACTTTTTGAAGACGATAAGAAGATATAACCAAATTATGCCTATTTCTTGTTTCATGATTGTGTGTATCATTTTTCTGCTTATACGTATTTAATTTTTTTTAAATAAATACTAAATCACTATATATATACTGAGTGGCTACGGTGAGTACACCTATTTCTTTAAATTTTTCTTTTAATGACTCACGCGACTTTAATCTGTATATAACCCTAATTGGTCTTTTTTGTAATATAAATATTGAATCAATGTCCGCTGATTTACCCCACATGAGGGTACCGTCTGATAAGACTATGAAAGTAGGCAAAATAAACAAGTCTAGCTGTTTCTACATCAGTTATCAGTCTCATCTTCCCCTCTCTCATTGTGGAACTCTCAGGTATGCAGGTTTCCTTACCATGTTTTCCTTCACCAATGCAAGTGATAAATAATACAAACATAACTTGGAAAATTAGAGGTGAGTACAGTACTTGAAGTGGAGTCTCCCGTACGGGAAATCGACGTCGTTCAAACCACTAGGCCACCACTGCTTCGGTAATTCATTCATGGATAAATTCAACTGTAAAATTTTATAATAAAACTTCGTTACAATAGACGGAACTACCATACTGTAAATTTTAAAGCCTCGTCAAAAGCATTCTTATGGCGGAAGGTTATTACAATCTTTATGATTACTTCAAACACAATACTGCTTGGGCTAGAGGTCGATACATACGAGTAACCATAAGGAGTAAAAAGTCTTTACTGTGACTGCGATTAGATAAATATAGAGAAAATGTAGTAATAGATGAATATAGAGAAAAATTTAGTAAAAATGCTCCTTGGGAGTTTGTTGTCGCTCCTTCCAAGACATCGTGGGGACTTGCTGAAGCGGTGGCGTAGTTTGTCATTCAAAATGTATTCGCAAAAGACCCTTCGAAAACATTTTTTAATTTCAATTGTATTCTCAATCGTCATCAATGACCATACACACATCACCACAACACTCGCAAGGAACCGAGTTTGATCTAGTTAGTTTCAGTTGGCGAATAACGCAGGCGCACCATTGTTTAGAATTGCGAATGGTGTTACAGAACCCATTGTGTGGATTTGCCCTAGTTTTATGAAACTGAATTTTATTGGGTTGTTAATGCGATTTGAAGGTTGCTGCTTTTATTGTAACCGATTGTTTTATTGGTTGTAACAAGACGTTACGCCGCGGAAACCATTGTTCTTAGGTTTACGAACAATAACAGTGTTATATTTTATTGACATAGAAAACCGATTAACGATCTGCGGATTCACGCACTTGGAGTTGCTTGTAACGTAAGAAAAGAAACTTTTGTGATGATCACATTTTTTTGTCTCTATTTGTGCTGTGCAACCATGGTCCCTGTAAAATTTCATAGCTCCACATAATAACTAGGGTTTGATTTGAATTTTAAACATTAAAATATAAATGAATAATCGCTCAAGTACTCACACCCCTGGACTAGGATGGCATACTTTTTTGTCGCCAGTGACGACATGGACAAACGTAAACGGAGACGCACAATCACCCATGACCCGAGAACAAACATATAAGTTCTACTCCGATCGAGACTTGATCCCGGAACCTTCAGCTCGACAGATAAGGCCAGTGCCAATAGACGATGGGCCTATATCGAGTCAAATCAAAATCATTTCTTTATTTAGGTATTCTGTAAATCCACATATGTATGTCATCTTTTGCTTCTACTATCGTTTCGAAAAGGTGATTTAACATTGATCATAAGAAACGGCGAAAGAAACTCCTCAGCACATCTTTAAAGAAACACATCTCAATTACACAGTAAGTTTAAATCTGTGCGCAACCGGTTTTGACACTATTAATTCCGGGCGTCCTTGTCATTAATATATTCATCTGTACCATAATATTATTTACCTATAAGCTATGCTTTAACACTTGGCTTAAAAGTTCAAATGGGTAACTCGCGTACCAATTGTGGAACCTTGTTCCTTATTCATTCTTAGACTTTATTACTTAAATATTTCAACGTGATGCTACCAGATCCTGAGAAAAAAGTTTTTACAGATGGTCGGACCGTAAAATGCTTCTTTTCAGCACTGTTTTGGGTATATAATCATTTGTAACCATTGCTAGTTCTATCCTCATTATCACAACCCATAACCGAGTAGCTGGGTTCGTGTGTCTTCTCTGTAAGACCAAAGGCTATAGGCTACCGTGTTGTTTAAGTGCCGATTGACAGATGGCATTTTAGCTTATCATGGGGAGCTTTTAGACAAATGAGGGTTTCCTCGCGGTGATTTCTTTCACCGAAGATAGCAATAACTTTAAATTTGTAATCATAACTTTTAAAATTACACTTATATGCACAGTTCAAACTCAGGGAACCCGTGTGGGAGACCGATTTGTGACACTTAGGTATCATTATGTAATGTTGTAAACTCAATCCATCAAGTGTCCTATTGATCGCTTGAGGATTATGTAACACAATGGTAGTGACCCTGCTGCCAACCGAAGGTGCCAGGCTGCAGTTCCCGGCCGGGCAGACGTTAACGTGACAGATAACTGTATTCTTGGCTCGTGGGTGTTTGTAATGTCACATTTGTGTGTGTCCACGCCACTTACTACACAGAGAATCCTATTGCTGTGGTGTAAGTGTTTGTTTAATATTAATATTATTTAATATTTTCCCCTGTCGTTCAATCAGCTCCAATTGAATTAGTATACGGTGGCCGGTTTCGTAATTCATTAACAACATCTCCCCGCCTCACCATGCAATTTACAAAGCTTCGTGCGAGTGCCTCTTTAGAAAGTAATGGCGGCTGGTCACTTGGCACTTTCGCCGGTAATTACCACTATGTACCGATTATAACCAGTTCACCTGCTAATTATCAGCAACTGTTAAGTATTGCAATGTCAAATTACCCAAATTATTTACAAATTATAGATATAAACTAGGGTGCTGGTACCAGTACTGGACTATTTAAGGGAACGTTTTAAAAGGAAATAGCTTCACAATTCTCATTAACAATATCTAAATCTTGTAATATTATTAAAATTGTGGAATGGCATTACCAATATTAGATTTTTATTAATTAAATCAATAATAGTTTACAGTTTTTACTATAAAAAGGACCGTCCTCTGCTCCCATCATGGAGAAATGTCTCCTTGATGAAATGGTGGACGGTGGATCATTATCCATGATGATAAATTAGATATAGAATTTTTGTAAGGAATTTAAATTTCTTGTCATCTAAACTACTTTTGACATCCAAAACTGAGAATAAACTGTATTATTGAAAATCTGTGAAGACACCGAAAATTATTAAGGATATCAAATCGAAGTCTGTATGTTGTCCAACATCGGTGCATGCACCTTATGCTATTGCAAAACTATTGGCAAGGTCGTTTACCTGTTCTCCTAAACTCAACCGTTACATATTTTTATCTAGAACTGTTTTAACCGTCCTTGTTAGCTCAATGAACACGTTGCTTAATCCACAAATCATAACCACACCCAAAACGAATTTCATTTGTTTTCATCAGACGTTTTTAAATTTTTTCATATTTTCGTAACACACCTAAGCCCTAAATCGCTGTGTTTATTTGTAAACATCTCTTTAAAATCCTTGCATACTGCATTAAAATACGTTAAGTACGAATAAAATCAATACGAGAATGTCAGATGCATACCAATGTAATTGTTTGAATTACTAGAATTACACAAGACAATCGATTTCTATTTATTATTAGCGTCGATCCATGCCAATACAATGCGCTAGATCAAAACACGCCTCACCACCTTCTAATGGTATAGACATAAAAGCTATTCTTACCGGCAACAGCATTTCGGCACTCCTCCGAAGCTAACACTGGATACCGAAGAAAAATACCAGAATTATGAAATATTTCACTCATAAGAAAGTTGAAATGAGGCGAGTGCAACTTTATTAAAATTTATACTTTAATTATACGCACGAGACTTGTTTTTTCGTTGAGTTTATTATAGAGTTAAGCTCTTGTATGCGGATAGCAGTGACACAGCCTAACGCATTCGCAGTCGATCAACGGCTGCGTGCGGCGCGGCGTGTGATGAGTGAGACCCCTTCCTAGATTGTCTAAGAGCGTTTGGGAAAGAGCGTTGAGGGTAGGTACATTAAAGTAGGTAAAATAGAAAGACTGAATCTGATTACAGTTAAGTCCTTTGGCTTACAATTGGCCGTATTGACAAATCAAAAAAGATAGATGGTCAAGGCGCTGAATCGCTTAAGGCGGCATGCACCTGTGTTACGTTAGACTACAGATTAATAAATGTTTCACTTAATTATTGAACTATGTAAATTTGCAGGAACAATAATATCTTGTGTCATGTGACAACCCTGTCGAGATGATCCTAGGTCTAGATCAGAAGGTGACGGCTTTACTAGCTACAACACAGACAGTGGAGTACGTACTGCAAGATCCAATACTGTGGCAGTAATTTACCTGCTTCGAGTACAAAATCGATTGCATGCCTCGATGTAGGTGAAATACTGCGCTTAGAACTGTAGTAATTATATTTTCATTCGATAGATTTGTAAATAATTAAACTGATTGTTTAATTCTTGGGAACGATTATCTATGATGCCGTTTTAATATGAGCCTTTTTCATATTGTAGCCGTTTCGGTAGTAGAGGGGTTCAGTTTTAGATTGAAACTATTTATCAATTACATACCTCCTTTTGTAATGATGTTTGAAAATTGTCGCTTAATTATTAAAGTTTAAAAATGAATACATTCATATATGAGTATTTACCTACATCCTGAGCAAACACAATGAATTTACCAAATGAAAAACAAACACACGGATTGTGTCTGTCCATGTTCTCTACGATACGAGGTGTCCTTATGCGATCTGTGCATGGAATTAATCTGATGTGTGTGAGTGGTACGTGTGAATTGTGAGTGTGTGTGTGAGTGATGAATGTGAGGGTTTGTGTGAGCCGTAGTCCTCTACCGAACCGTCGCATCTCGTTAAAGACAGGTGGAATCAAAAAATTCGCTATAGCAGCCAATTTATTTGACAGGAAGTTCCCACAGATTATAAACACGTTAAGAATATTATTATATTCCAATTATATCCGGTTCTCACCGGTGTGATCTTGAACTTTAACGTCAGTTAGAATAATTTAACTTTGTTAATGTTACGATGTTAACGTAACAATCTGAACAATGTTTTTTTACTCAGATTCCGTATATAGCGTAAAAGAACTGAAGCGTTATAGACACGTGTCTGTCTGTCGGTCCGTTAATAATATTTTTTCCGAATCTGCCCTATGGAACAAGTTGATGCAAATATGGAATTAGGTAAAATTTATAAAACGCCTGATAAAAATGAGTAACTATTATTTCCAACACAATCAACTAAGATCCGAACACAATCAATTATGTGTCTACCACTATGTGTATTACCACGCCTGACGCAAATGGGAATTGAACTCTTCGCGCATCATGATCACTACCTGACTACGAGGTCGTTAAATAACGAGATAACCACTGTGGAAAGACTAAATTTGCAAAGAACATTTGTCACATAAATGTCTACCTCAACCGGTAACCGAACCCGGGACCCCATATTCACTGTACTACAGACTACAGCTGTCAAATTACGACATAATCAAACTACTGCAACACCGAATTCGAACTGAGCTGAACTTGACCAAACTATGTATTTAAACTTAATTTCAAACAACTGAGCCGCATCCATCTCCCTGATCCTAATCAAAAGTAACATAGCTGTTGTACGGGTTATTGCAGGGCTCGAGGTGGAAATAATAGAACTAGAGTATGGAGGGGCGCACTATAATTCAGAGTATAACACGCTTAATCGTACCACGATCGGAAGTAGAGAGAGAGATCACAGAGCAGTATACAATACAGATTCAGTACCTACATTAATGTTGCCATATCGCAACAACAACGATTAGTGGATGACGTTCCCTCCGTTCCGTGGACAGGCGTCGCGCGTTACGTCACACCGTGACGTGGCGCGTTATTTTACGTTGTTAACGCCGAAGAGCGTTACAAAAGCACCCGTCGAAGAGAAAGTGTTTTTATTCCGTTTGTGACGTGATTTGATGTTTTACACGAATGTGAATTACTTGTCGATAGATCGATGAGCTCAGTGCCCACTGGCTTGTTTCTATCGTGCAAATACATATATACAAATACTTCTTACCTATACGTTAAAATACAATTCTAATTGATCGCTTTCTGTACGTTAAGGATTACATTAAGTACATTAAGGACAAAAACTACTATTAGGTGCCTTTATTAACGCCATAGAACCCAAAATAATCGTTGTTAAAATCATTGTCTGTTTGTCTGTGCGTTTGTTCGTGCTAATCTCGGAAACGGCTTAAACGATTACGTTATAGTTTTCACCAATGTATTGCAGTAATCTTCACTTAATATTTACAGTTCGTTTCATTTCAATAAAAAAAAAGTTATGAATTAACATATGTATTTCTGATTCACAGAACGTGAAAAACCCAGTTCACAAACAATGCAGATGCTATTTCTGAGCGTAAGGTAGTTTTTCTGAAGCGAAGCGAGGGCAGTTTATAGTATATATAAGGAGGGAGGGAATTCCTATAAATAGGGAGGTCATTAGACGATAGAGATGATTGATGATGGATTTGCCCATTGAGATTCGTGAAGACGTCCTTTTAATTAGTCCTACGTAAGTGTGCCGCACACGTATGATCTTGCTATCCTGCGATCGCCCTTAGGAATGATACAGTTCGCGTTGGAAGGCTGTTAGACCGTTTCGTTATCAAGTACCTTCTACACCATTAAGTGCAACAACTGTTTATGAATATGAAATAAGATGTTATAATTATATTCTGAAGAGAGTGGTTCCATCTCCGCGGCCGAATTCCGCTTTGCTATACAGAGCGGAACGACGCAGTAGGTTCGGCTATTTACTTACAAATTATATAAGTAGCTACATACATATATACTGATTTGATTTTTGCTTAAAAACAAAATTTGAAGCTTGTATTTCGCGGCAGTAACACATTTGTGGGTAATTAACAAATCAACTACATATAGGGCTGGAATAAATTTGCTTAAATTTTCATACTACTAATTTGTACTTACAAGTACCTTTTTCAAATTCTAATTTTATTTCCAGTAAGAGATACAGGGTTCCGAGCGGCCAGGGTTAGGACTTCTGACAGATCATGTCTACGACCACAGGAAAACGTGTCTTGCAGGCATGGCAGAGAGAAGAGACTTTCCGAGATTCCAGAGGAACCTAATTGAACATAGACAAGGAGCGACGCTTGTGTGAATTGTCACAAGATATCCTCTGTTTTCCCGCTTGCGAATGACTGGTGAGGTAATTTTAGTTAATAACAATTCCAAATAAGCCAGAACCTTTTCCCCTAGTAGTTGAAATTCGAATAATCATAATAATATTCAATAATGTTATCCTATTTTTTCCATTTCACTAAAGTTCGTTAATAGCTATCAACGGAAAGTCAGAAAAAATTATAAAAAATCAGTTCGCAAACAGGAGAAAAAGATTGTTGCAACTACTATAGGATACCAGGTACAATATAGTATAGGTAGGTTGGTAGATTGGTATAGGTATGTAGGTGGTAGGTTAGATAGCTACGTCAGGAACGGATGTCCCCGAGGTAGTAGTAGATACATACGAACTCGTTTTAAAGGCGATGGTGAAAACCGATCTGTGGTTACATTTTCGGCGGCCGACAAAAACTACAGAGAAAGCATTCGATTGCCCTCGGGCGATTCTTGCTACAATGTAACGTCAGATTGCTCATTAAAACTACCATTGTAGCGGTGAAACGTGTAATTATTTACTTATTTAGGTACAAATAGTTATGTATTGAAAGTTCATTATAGTTAGGTGTGGTTTAAACTAATCGTCGATTATTGATATTTTTATGTGACACGAGACTATGTGATACGTACCGTTCGAATTAACAGATAATTTAAATACATATATAGACCGTTCCAAACACAAATTTTTAATTAATCTAGTTGTTGTATAGATTTAAGCTTCTGTCTCTTGAATCACATATGTAGAGGGCAGCAGTCGTAGAAAGATATGAAAGTACGGTAGTTTGTAAGTGAAGCATTCTTTGTGTTAGTTGCAGTCATACGTCAGTGCGGAGAAAATGTTGACATGTTGACAGATGACATTTGACTGTAATACTAATGTATTAGTGAGTTTCTGTACCTTACGTGTAATTCGTGTTTGTATTTTGGAAATCCTACTACTATTTAGAAGACATCTTTTTGAAGTACAACATTTTGGACTTTTGGAGTGTTACATAAATTAACATCGACGTTTTGTTTGTGCACACTTAACAACTTAAAAACGTTTCACGATCTCTATTGTCTCTCGTTCTGATCGTAGGACGCAATGAGGTTAAAAGACACGGTCTTTAGAATTCTAATGCAATGCAGTGATACCTACTCTGTACTCCGACATTGCATCTAACCGAAATAGGAACATACAATATAAAATGATCAGCACAGCACTTGTTCACAAATCAGAACGTACATGACACTGAATTTCAAAGCGGCTGGATCGATTTTGATGAAATTTTTGTGTGTGTTCAGGTGGGTCCGTGGATGGTTTAGATTCACAATTAGATCCGGTAGTAGGTAGCACCACGTTCGGATTCCAGGAAAATTGTATATCTTTCTTTTGCAAAGTCATCAAAATTTATGACAGAAATAAATGATGCTCCTTCTTCTTTTTAAGGGTTTCGTTTATAAATGGCAAATATAGAACTTAATGATTTTACAATTCCGCATTTTAAAATTTACATTCGCGGAAGCGGAATTTGGAAGACATGTTTTTTATAAACCACTATAACATGAAGTAGTAAAATAAAACAAAAGTAGCTAAAATCATTTAGAATTAAAATTCTAGTCGTTGTATGAATGGAATCTGGAACTTTAAAAATACTTCGACTGCTTTAAGTAACTTTTCGAATCATACCAACAGCTGGCGAGATGTACGCTTCTAAAGTCGTCAAAAATGTCACCTTGTTACCTTTTAAAACATGTGAAAGATATTGATAGAATTAAAATGATAAAAAAACATTTTGACGAATATTAGTTTCAATAAAATATACTTCCAACTTGTAAATTCAAATTAATTTGATCACTTCGTTATAATCAACACTTTTTACTTTTACTATCCTTTCAGAATATTTATAGTTGAAGAGAAACGGCGAAACAAACTCCTCAGCGCGCGTTTTGAACCAATAACAGAGTAAGTGTCTAACCTGTTGCAGCGTTACACGATTGAAACATGGAATACCAGATTCAGATACAAAAATACTTTTCACAACTTGCTAAATAAATTAGCCAATACACACACACAAGTGCAGATCTGCGTATGTATTTAAAATCACTATAATTACATATCATAAAAGCACTCCATAGTAAAAGCAAGTAGTGATGTCGTAAAATCGATCGAATAAAGCAATTTGCCTGTTGAAATGTAGTCTAGTCGTTACATAATCTGTTGCGTAGCGACAACATCGCGAAAATGACAGCGACTATACGAAACTGTGTTGTTATTTACATGGCAAATGGACATGGCAATGTTGGCAATGGCATGTTGAATAACTTCACAGGGTGGTTACCATACTCGCAGGTTCAGCCAGGTAATGCGTTATTTGGTAACAGCGACTACCCCAACCAACAGTGCGGCCAGTCTTGGATGACTCGTTGGACAGGCGGCATACCTAGGTGGCTTTCCGGCTTAAGCTGGTGCTATCCGGTTGTTTCGGAAACTACTACAGAACCAACTACCACGTGTCACCAAGGCAGTCGCGTCAACACTGCACAACACATTGAAGTGTCCAGTGTGAGTGAGCATCGTAGACTTGTAGCAGCAATGAGGAATAACCGCTTTCGACTATAATTGAATTGATGCTCCGATGTGAGGGGCCTTGGGATGCCAGTCTTTTCTTGTGCGAGGCAGTCATATCACAAAAGGAAGTTGCAGAGCATTAGGAAATCAAGAACCAATCTACTTATCTGCAGTCGGAAATTGGGTATCATGGCAGTTTCCACTATAGCGTTATATAATGTCGGAGGCAGTCGTGAATAGTTACGAATCGGAACACGGCACGTGACCTGAGTGATGGCAGCACCGTCGCTATGATAACACTCGACAATTCGTTCTACAATGAAGCCTAGGTAAGGGGCAGGCGCTACGGCAGGCCTCGCTTGTGGTTCAACCGTGCTGGAGACAAGTGCCTTTCAACTAGGAACTGTTACACGTTTCGTTTGTAATTATCGTTGAATGGGTTCTCGTGGAAACGATACTTTGCTCGATTTCGTGATCAGAAAATGTCAGACCGCGACGCCAGCAATACCGTCCATCCAAGTGAATAAGATGCAATCTTTTCATTTGATTACAAAATGTTGCAAATAAACTATTGTAAATTGGAGTTGGACCATGTTTTACTTCTGATGTCTGACTGTGACTTATGTATTAATTAATTGACTATCCTGAAGATGGTCACTAAAAAGCGCTATTGCTGTGAAGTGATCTTCACATGAATATTAATATTGACGTCACGTGCCCTTTATCATAAGTTTTATGCATGTCGATCTAACGTCTACTTTTCACTGTAACGCATTTCTCGCCATTACCTGATTGGAGTCAAACCCGCAGTCCTTCGATCCACCAGCAGGATCACTACTGTGCTACTAATTGTCACTACCAACGTGGCTACGTAGTGTGCTCACGACTGATCACGATGCGCGTGCGCCGCGCAACACGTCGCGTCGCACCGAGATACGCATCTACCCACAGACCCAGTGTCAGTTCTAGGAAGTGTGACGAACTGGTTGTAAAATTCATCTTTCCAGTGAAAACGTCGTGGAATGCTCGACACGGCGTAGACATGCAAGCCTGTGGTTAACGCATAAGTAGGTCAATCTTTAATGCTGATTGATATATTGGATGATTTGGCAACGTAAATTGGCACCTGCGTCGTTGTAACCGCCGTCTCTTGTATTGTCTCCAATACAAGAGACGGCGGTTACAAGCAACAACACTCAACCAGTTGTAAATAATATATTTTACAGCTCTAACCCACTGGGGCCACTAACTAGCTAGCGTGTAGTCCAGCGACCTCTAATACCAACCTCTAAAGAGTAATAGTTAAGTGTTTTGAACGTACATCTCCGACAAGAGCGACCTGAGTTTAAATCCTACACGCAACTCCAGAGGAAACCTGCATACCTGAGAGTTCTCCATAATGTTCTTAAAGGTATATGAAGTCTGCCAATCGGCAGTTGGACAGCGTGGCGGACTATGGCAACGACCCGCCTCATTGAGAAACACCACCCGAGCATAATTGCAGAACAATTATGCAAAATATACATGGACCTTGTGATAGGGGACCAGAGCCCAGAAGTGAGGCAATATGGGTTGCAGTGATCATAATGTTCATGGCCTCTAACCGAAGGTACTCTTCATTAACCTCGTCCGTTGTTCAGCAGGATGAAACATGATTAGGTCGGCCTGAAGTCAATGATAGATGGAACTTCTTACATTTTATCACCCAATTTGTAGCAATGGGTATACCACGAACGAGAAAAGTTATGGTAAGTAGCCATTACGATTTTTTTATAAAACGCCTGATAAAAATTACTAACAATATTCCTTTGAGTGCGGTTACAGTTTTTAACGTAAGAATCATGTGCATATTGAAGCGAGGGTAAGTAACTAGTTTTATATCTAGATTCTTTCTATTCCCCAAATGTCCGTCCTGACCAGAAGTTACAACCGGTGTCGTTTGAGGTCCGCTAGCCGAGGTCGAGACCACATCCCACCACCCAACAATCAAATTCCGCCTGTGACCGCTCCCAAAGTAAACTCCGGTTTAAGAACGATCATACAAGTAATATTTAACGAGGTCACAAATACGTTTATTCGATAACTGTACCGCCCGTCGCTGAGATGGATGGTGGCGCGCCGCCCGAAATTATACCGACCAGATAAGCCATTGCTCTCCCCATCCGCGACCAGCGAGCGGCGGATATAAACTGAACGATTTAAGTCTCTGCATCGATAACATGGCCTGTGTTAAAATTCACAAAAATATGTAACGCACAGATTCGTCGACAGAATACAATTTTTTAGCAACATAGACTTATTATTATTACAATACAAAAGCAGTGATAGCCAAGTTTGAACGTGGAGTCCTGAACGTACCTTTAATTTGTCAAATTATGTACATGTTGCAAATTAGTTATTACTTGCTTCAGAGAAGGAAAACATTGTAAGGAAACCTGCACGGCCGGGAGCTCTCCAGAATGTCCTCAAAGGTGTGTGAGGTTTGCCGACCGGCACTTGTCCGGCGCCTTAAATCTCTTTCGTTGTGAAAGGAGGCCCGAGCTCAACAGTGGCACAATTATGGGTTGATGTTTGTTGATGAATGAATAATGATGAACAAATTATTACAATACAAATTGTCGAATATTAGGAACACAAGGCGCACATCGGTTTGATTCATATAGCAGTCACAAAAACATTCGCTCGCCAGTAGAATGACAGGTGGCTTAGGTCTATACATATGGATAATTATATGTGCTGTAACGGGATTCACCGGCAAAATATTATGAAGTCGGTTCGAGATTTCAAAATATAATTCCGATTTACACACAGATATCGACAGACAAATTGATTTTCGTGGAACTATTATAACGATTACTACTGAGGCGGTTGCATAATTTAAATTAAAACTTTAATTTACTAATTCGAGAATATTTTCAACGGTAGCGGCGAAAAACCGTGTTATGTCGATATCAGGGTTGCCACTCGCGTTTTAAGAATAAAGTTTCTTATTGATATTATTAGCGCTGACAGTGTACCCACAGGTCAGACATTTTGCTGTCACTCACGTGACGTCAAGTCAATTTTAAATTTTACCAACGTGTAAATATAACGAAGATAACTTCAAATTCATAGTTAATCACGTGAAATTAATTCACGAAACACTAAAAAAATTATGAATACATTATACATTTGAGCTGACAGACTGATCTTTATTAATTACTGGCCTAGATACAAAGGACAAATTATAAAAATATAATTCACGGTATAATTAGCAAAGTTAGTGACGAGCCAACCATCAAAATTGGGAATTCAGGGAAAATATGATTCATATTTATGTCGGAGCCAACGGAGATGGTGCGGCGCAACCTGCTGATCAACAGACGAGACAAAGGCGACAGGTTTAGTATTGAGACCACCCCACAGCCTAGTTGGTAGTGACCCTGCCTGAAGAGCGAGGGGTCCTGGGTTCGATTCCCGGCCGGGGCGAACATTTATGTGACAGATAAATGTATGTTCTCGGGTCATGGGTGTTTGTAATGTTATATTTGTGTATGTCCATGTCCACCCGCAACACGGGCAATCCTAGTGCGGGGGTGTGAGTGTGTAAACGTTTATTTAAAAAAAAATGCTTTTATTATTATACTAAGAATTTTGTTTCACATAGTTCAATGCGAAGCGAACTCCGCCGTGGTGGTCTTTTAACTACATGGTCTCCATCGTACTTCTAGATTAAATTTAAATTTTGAACTTTATAACGTCTTCCGGGTTGCGTGTCGGAGAGCCAGCCATAAGGTTTCCGGTTTTATTCTTTTTTTCTCTCGGTGCACATGGACGGTGACAATTCACCATTCTCTAGACCTCTGCCCGTATATGTGCTACGGCAAAAAAAGTCTTCTGGATAGCCATGGTAACGACACGAGGTTCTTCAAAGGTGTAACAAGAGCTTTCCTTCAGGCCGGCGATGTTTGGCGACTCTCCTGGAGGTGCACTTGTAGAGGCGATGGTGACCACTTAACATAAGGTGGCTTGACAGCTTTTTTATCAGTCCTTAAAACTATAAAAAGAAACCGGTTCCGGTGCCGGAAGCGCACAAGTGCCGACTATTATAACGGACTGAACGTAAATAGCAATTCATGGGACCTTAGAGTCACTTGATGAATGATTACAGTATTCATGGTGAGTTAACTGACCCGAATGTTGTTGGTAACCTTGCCCCTTCCGGTCGGTGAGGTTTACCAAGTTTAGAAGGGCGGTTTTGGTTACACAGCCTCAGAGTCTTATGAATTCTTTAGTGATTCTTTTTTACTTTGCATTTTCTTTTCGTAAAATTATTTTTTTATCCATTTTCAAGGAACATCGTGCGGTAATGTTGTTTCCCTCGTCAAAGGTTTCCTTACGCCATCGACTCCATGAATTTTATCTCCGGTAATATGCAACCGATTTTAAGTTTATGAAATTAATAAATTATGTTGACACATATATTTCACTTCCTTTTGAAAATATTTTCTCGTTCCTGAAAGAAAAACGATTCTGTCAACAGCTTCCATCCGTTGTTTAACGTTAAACGTTTAGTTTAAGAATGAGTTTAAAATTAAATTAATTTTAATAATATAAATATTTATATATTAAAATTTTTAATTTAGTTTAGTTTATGCCTTACCTTATTTTGAAATTTTCTACATATATAAAATGTAAATATTGTTCTTTTAGAGGTCTATTAGTTGAACTATTCGTGCACATAGCCCCACGCGTAGGTGGTTCGGCACCTTTCTCCCAGAAATGGAGCCTTCTTGATCAAACGCAAAAGAACCACTTTTGACCAATAAGTTAGAACCCATTCGGCGAAGGCTCGCACGCGGCGCGGCCGGAAACGCGAAGGCTGTTACGGTACTTAAATTGGGGTCACGTCAATACTTATGATTATATTTATACACTTAGTATTCGCTTCGATAGGTGAGTGATAGAACCTGTTAAGATGCTCTAGATTGATTATTTATACCTTAAGGAGATAAAAACGCGGACAGGATTAACAAAGCCGTGCTTATGTTCATTAAAAGGAACGAACAATCACTCACTCACGACGAGAGGCACGGACGTATAAAAATTATTAATATGTATCATGTCTGCCCCGGTCGGGAACTGAATGGGAAAAATTAAATATGTACAAGCAGAAAAGTGGTACACATAATCGTGTAACTAGAAATAGGAATAATTTAGTTACGTCTTTATATCGCCTTCGGTTCGGCGGTACAGCGTTTTTTATGGGGCTTGGAGTTCATTTTACAATCAGGTTCCAAAGTTGATATGTGAGTTATGTGCCAACTGGTACTTTTAAGCGACGCGTTAAATTACAGCTTTTAGGTAAAGGACATTATGGTGTAGATGAATATATTAATTACAAGGACGTCTGGAAATAATAGTGTCGAAATCAGTTCTGCACAGGTTTAAACTTACTTTGTAATTGTCATGTGTTGATCTTAGAGGATGTGTCGAGGAGTCACTTTCGCCTTTCCTTCTCCTCAGTGTTAAAGCACCTTGTCGAAACGGCAGAAGAAGCAAAGAATGACGTACATAAGTGTATTTACCGAATATCTACATGATTAAAAAATTATGAATTCGAAGTCTCTCGCTCGGCAGCAGGGTCACTACTAAATGTGCTACGAGATCTGCAATTCACAGATGCCAGTGTTGTTTAAAAATCTATTTATTTATTGCGACACATCTGCTTACCTATACTCACCAATTAATTTTTATAGTTGATAGTATCAGGTGTCACTTTGCGGAAATTCATTGTTATTAAATCAGTATTAATTACTTTGCAACAATTCGCAAGCACAATGTATGATGGTATACAAGGGTATACATGCATAGAACCTTCCTCCTTCTCACAAAGGAAAACATGCAGTTTTGGGACCAATCGTACGACCAAGACTAGCGTGCACCATCACCTCGGTTCGCACGGCATTTGATTTGTACTTTCGAAATGAAAAAGACAGAAATTTCTAGTGACGTAACTTCAATTCACTCCGGATAATGATTAAGACAAATTAATAATATTTTTTTTAATGAAAAGTTGGTACTCATAATTTTAATATTTGAATCCGGACGGTAATTATTAAGATTTAGGCGTTGCACATACGGACTTTTACTAGCGACACTGGACACTTGCGAGAACATCGATGTCCATTGGCAATAGTAGTCAACACCATACCCGGTCCAACGACACACTGAGATAATATTGGTAACAAATAAAAACGTATCGTGAGTACGGGCTACATAATAAAATGTATAAATTGCGCGATGACATTAGTTTAAAAACACACTGAGATAAAATTGGATTAAATCCAACATAGCAATATAGAGAAATGCCATAATATGCATAATTTAATGATAAAAATGAGTTCTTTTTAGATTTTTTATTTACAATCGGCAAAGATATGATTAATATATAATTAATATAATGTAATATTAATATAAGATATAATTAATATAATTAAGTTCAATTTTATTAATTAGTATTCATATGTAACATTAATAACAGTTTTGGAGTAACCTTTGTTTCAATCATTCAATAAACATTTTATACATTTCGAAAAGAACTGGCCCACACACATCTAATACAGTATCTTGGCAGCAGGTTTCATATTGTAAATATAACTGAAATTCAGCAGTCATAAATAAAGTATACCTACAACAAACGGTGTGAATAAGCATAATGAGCAAATGCATGCAATTCAGCCCCAAAACTTCATTTATGTCTCCAATCAATTAAAAATAAATCAAGAGCTAAATCGTGGGAATCCATCACATTTAAAATTATTAGACATTACATTGAGTATCAGTATGTATTGTTGTACGTGTGTTCAGTGCAACGTTGTCAGTGTCTATGTCCGCTGCTACACGGACACTCGCTTGTAGACCGCCTACAAGCGATCATCTTAAAAATTCGGAACGATGTCGTAAATCAAATATTCAAATCCTAACTAATGACGAAGGTTGTGCGTCAGATTAATTAATAAATTAAAATATACAGCTGTTTTCATTCCACTATTACACTTTTATAGTTTCACAGAAATAATTTAATTACTATGAGTGTGTGTGTAAAATATATGTACAATACTAACATTATAAAGAGAGAGTGAGATTTTTGTGTTTGCACGCGGAACTCACTGTTCGGCATCACGACGGGTATTTGAAAAATTATTTTACCATTTGAAAGGTACATTACTCCGGATGGGCAAAGGCTATAATTATATAAAACAAGTGTTCCGCAAATAAAGAAAATGTTAATAGAACCAATAAAAATCTCGAAATATTTCGATGTTGTCTGTAAAGTTTTACGACCGCTCGATTGCAGATAACATACGAACAAAGATGTATAGAAAAGTTAAGTCGGAATACCATTATCAACCGTCTTGTTCTCGTATCGGATGCGAACGTCGATCGGTTATGCAACGACCAGTGAGTCGACGACCTCCGCGAGGCAGTGGAGCTGTTATTAGTAAATATTGTTGTTTTGTTGTGTATCGATATAAATAACCAGTCCGGGTGAAGTGATAAATAACATTTTACGATTTATTTATAGCTAAAAGCTTTATTGATTATGTGGTTTAAAGCTAAACATTCTCAAAAAAATATATGGCGGTTAATGCTCGAAATGAATATGGCGGCAAATATGTTTCATACGACTAAAAGTAAAATCGAAGAATAGTAAAAAATTACAGTTTCGATATATAAATTTACATGATTAGTTCTCTTATAAATAATTGCCATAAGAAAGAAAGAGTACGAGAGAGTGACATCTACATTTATAGATTTGCCAGTTAGATAATTTTCGCAGGCAGGACACAATCACATCCCAATCCAGTATCTTTTTTTATACTTTTATATTATAGCTACACATATATCATAGATTTAATGTGCAATGAGCATAAACTAAAGACGACTGATTGCACTTAAAGAAAACTTATTACGTTTGCACTAGAAAAAAAAATTGAAATTGATTGATACCTAATTATAAAGTGTCGATAAAATAAAATAAAACTGTATTTTTGACATGTTTAAAACCCAATAACATACTCTAATAAATGATAATATAGACAGTGACAAAAAATTAAGTTCGTGCGCGAACGAAAGGGACCCACCCAGCCTTTTGTTGCGCACAGTATTCATCTACAGAGGTGTCTGAAAGGTATTAATTGTATATTTTTCAATGTTCATAATAATAACGATATCACTTGTCGTCAAGGCAGCATCGTTGTACTGTGATTCTTGCGTAATTAAATTAGCAAGACGAGTGTTATTCTGATTAGCTGAATATTTTCGCAATTATTAATATTAATCATTTAGAATGCACAATGCAGTTCAAGGAAATAATATTGACAGTCTGTCCAAAGTTTAAACGTGTCTATAAAATGTTGTTTTTCACAATATTATTACAATTTAAGTTATATTTCTGAAACGAGTTGTGTTTTAACAAAATGATGGTTGTTTTATTAAATGAAATAATTTGATTTAGTGATTTAGAAATAACTTCAACACGAGCGAGATTCGTTGAATAATAATTGGAAATAAAAAAAAAATACGTTATTAAAATAAGTTTTAATAATAAAGAGTATCGTAGTGCCATATGTAGCTTGAGGACCGAACCACTTATCACTGATGAATTCAAAGTGATGAACGTGGTGAAAATACCAGGTCAAAACAATACTATTATTGTTGGAATTCGTTCGTAATGTGTATGAAAATAAACATTGGAACGTTTGGAAGTGGGTGAAAAATAATTAAATTACTGGGTTACATTCATACAGACTCTGTAATAGGTGGACTGTCCGCTTCCTTCTTGTTCGACGTACATAGCTATAACCTTAGTGTAATAGATTGGCGTGGATGGCGGTGATCATTTACCATGAAGTGGCTTTTGATCTTAGTTAGCCACCAAAACAAACAATACACATATTAAATACGTACAGACATACATTAACACAAGTAAAGCTAAATAAAGCATGTTATAAGGAAAACAATTGCAGTTTCTAAGTTCTTACTTATCCAATTTGTAAAAAATAAAATGTATCAATTGAAAATATGTTGTAATCCAACTCCACGCCTCCTCTATCCCGGTTCAATGACAGAAAGCTCGATACGAAGGCTCACGCGGGCAGGAAACGACCGCTCCCGCGACACGCGACATTGGCACCGCACGGCCACGCCAAACCTGAACGCGGACAGGAATTCCACGGGTTTTTAAGCCGTGCACTTTCGCTATGACAGCCAATAACTTATCGAACTATTTACCAAACACCAACGCAAGCGTACAGGTAGAAGGCGCGGAGCGTGCGGGGAGGACGCGTTCCCGAATTTCTAATAGCATTCAGGGAATAGCGTCGACGGTTGGCGCACTTCAATTAAACACACCAAAATCAAACAATACGTTGTATTGTAATTTGGCGTCAATCCAATCGTAGCGGATATGGTACGGGATTCGCTTTGTAATTGAGAGGGTCTAGAATTTTCTCCACCATGTTGCTCCAGTGCTGATTGGTAAAATCAAGCACGTCACATATTTAGTATTAGAGACTCATCCCTGCTTTAGTTCAGTACAATTTTTCGTATACAAACCGGTATACGGATAGTTTGCCTATACAGTTTAGTGCTTTCTGCGTAATGGCTAGCAGCCAAATAATTCCTCTTCATCCTCTATATTGATAATAAACATGTCTTCAACACAAATAAAAAAAAATTAGTTCAAATATTACGTCAAATTTTTTGTCAGCTGAATAGATTTTTTGTTTTTATTCAATTTGTAATTAGTTTCAGTAATCGAAATGTAAATTTAAAAATTTGCAAACCTTTCAATGCCAACAAAATGATCACTAGAACAACAAACGGACAGGGAAACAGAAAATTCCAATTTTGGGTTCACATCACTAAATAGTATCAAACGAAATCTCCGAACGCGACGTTCTCAAAAAGTACTGATTGAATTTCCATGCATTTTTTACCAATACATAAATAATTATTGATATCCCCATAGCCAGTTGATAGTGACCTGCCTGCCGAGCTAGGAGTCACGGGATCGATACCGACAGGGGCAGACATTTGTGTGACAGATAAATGTTTGTTCTCCGGTCATAGGTGTTTGTTTGTAATGTCATATTTTTGTATGTCCATGCCACCCGCAACACAGGGAATCGTAGTGTGGGGGTATGTTTGTAAACGTTTATTTATTTATTTACGACAAAATCTAAGGTAAACTAGTATATACAGTGACTGATACATCTGCAATCCTACCTAATCAACAAACTTGCCTTCCCACAACATCAGTTCGAAAAAGGCGGGACATGTTGAAACGGCTTCTAAATATAGTGTCTTGCGGTGGAGATAATGGCTTAATTTTAACTCTTTGAAAGTAGGATCGGGACAGATGTAATAAGAAAACACTTCGTCAACGCGTGGTCAAGTGTTTTTTTTTAATTTATCTGTGGTCTGCACTTCGGTTTTAAAGTTCACTAGGTTATGGCTGCGTCGATAATTACGTTTCATTATTGAGTGATCTATAGCCAGTACACAAAAAAAAACGTTTACACACTCATACCCCACAATAAGTTTAGTGGACGTCACATAAATATCTGCCCCGGTCGGGAATCGAACCTGGGATCCCTCGGTCGGCAGGCAGGGTCACTACCAACTGGCCTATGGGGTCGTTGACAAATGACAAAAATACCGATTTGTAGGAAACAAAAAGTGTTTTTTTTAATAGTATTTTTATTTATATCTTTCGAGCAGTTGATATGCCAGCTGACTTATTACCATCCATATCCGTATATTTAATTGTCATCGTTTAAATAGTTGTATAGTGATAATCACGTTAGTGTAAATACATATTGTAGTAGTGTGGCACTTACAAAAAATTTTTTTTGTTGCTGGCAATCATTTTTATAAAGAAATGTTAAGAATTCGAAACAATTAACAATAAAGTTGGATCAGAAAAAAATAGGACAACGACAATTTGAGGTTAAAGGCTACTTACTGATTGTCTAATAATTCATTTCGAGTTAACGAAATAAATGCAATAAGGTGATTGTGTAACATTTTAGAGTTGTTTTCTTTGAATGCACATTTTCAAATAAAATGGAATCAGCTCAAAAATCTTAGAAACCGTTGAGCCACCGGCTTAGTATTTATCAATTGAGTACCTAGTTTGTGTACATCCTAAAAATTGGTGTTCGTTGCAAGAAAATCGAAAAGTGTTGTGTGACAAGAGTAATAATATACGACAGATTATAAAAATATCGTTTTTAAAATATAAAAACGTACTATGACGTACAGTTAACGAAATAGTGTCAAACGTCACCTGTCGCTTTGTCAAAGCTTTGTCCGCGCCACCGCAGTTCAGCTGTCACCGCGACCCATGTAACACCGTTGATTTTGATGTTATTTGTCAATATATTGTACTTTACTGCACTATACTTAATTTGTCCCATCCTCGATGACTTAACTTCAAAATTATAGAACGAGGATCTCAAATCGTTTCCTACTCGAAATAAAACTTATGTTACAACAAAAACCTGTAAAGATTTTAAATTGATGGTCATTAATGTGGATATGCTTACCATCACGACCGACGCCATTTTCATCATTGTCCTCCGAGATCGCGTAGTACAGGTCCAAATTCACATCACTAAACACTTAGTTACACAAACACTTTCGACCAAAACACTTTTCGTTCTGTCCTTTATATAATGTTATAGTCAGATATTACAAATTAATACATCCAAACTGGAATGTGTGAATTTTATTAAATCGGTATTTAAGAAAAGTGTACTATTACGTCAGGTTGGATTAATTTGTTACGGAAACCTCTTTCACCGGAAACGAATGCATGTTAATTAAAATTAGTTTGGCGTCCGTTAATTCATTCGTCCATTTATAGCTAATAAAACCATGTTATTTACTGTAAGTATGTCGTATCTATTTTATATGTTTTTCGGCAATCTAGTTTTTCGTACTTTCGTTTTTCGTGTTTTATCATCTCGCTGTAAAATTTAATTTAGGGACATTTGTAAAATACACTTATTTTATAATTAACACTGCAGTCAAGTTTTTTGCGACTTTAAATGTTACCGTGCTTGTAACTATGGATGGGTACGGGTTCAGTTTTAACTGGTCCTCATGACTGAGGTGCTACGTCTATCAGTCTGTCTTTAGTATATGCTAGATGTTATGGAGCTCCGTAATCGTAACCGAAACTATCGGATATCCGAAATAAAAATATATCTGAAACCGTAACCGAATCCGATAAAAATATTTCGCATAATTTCGGATAGCGGTCGAGTCTAAATAAAATGCGCCATGACAGATTCTCGCAGGGCGAGCCGATACACTAGCCGCGTCGTTCTCATTTTAGACAGTTTCTATTATTTAATGATAATTATAGGCTATTGTTTTTTTCTGTGTTTATACGTACATTCTAAGAACATAATAACTAGAAATAAAGCCAAACTGTTACCTTGTAAATACATTATATATTTTTTCAAACTCATAAATCATCTAACATCCGTAACCGAAATTATCCGAAACAATCGGATAATCCGAAATAATTTTACATCCATATCCATATCCAGATCCCAAATTTCGTATCGATAACATGCCTAGTAGTAGTAGTAGTAGGTCTGTAATTCTTAAGTGTTGCCGGATATTTTTTTGCTTCTCCAAATTATAATCGTATCTTAGTCTAGTAATATTGACAATACTTCTTACCGAGTTAAAATAATTTAATCATCGAATCTAGAAATTTCGCAATTTAGAGAAAATATTTCTATGTAAAAAAAAACAAATTAGAACAAGTTTTACGAACGAAATAAATTCAAGTTTTTTGATTGCGCACGTAAACTTGCAATTAGTTCACAAAAAAAATATCTTAGTCTCCAGTTCTGACATCACTTTATTTCGTGAGTGTAATAGATAATGTAGAATTGAAACTTCGTTGCCTACTTTACATAATCGTTTATGGCTGTTCGGAATTAAATTACAATAATTATACAGTATTTATTTTTGAAACGAATACGTACCTACTCTGTAGTCGTCATATGGACGTATGGAAATAATTGCAAAAAGATTTAGTTCAGTTACTGTAAAGAATAAATCATAATTACAAATGTTAAATATACAATAAATAATAATTTCACGTAATACATGAAAGGGATTGTTGTACTTTAAAATTCCAATATCGGTGTTTACTCTTGCTTGTTAGGTATGTAAACAATTAATATTTCTCGAATGTTACAAATTTTTTAACCACTAATTACATTAGGTTTTTTTCTGAATAGTGAAAAGAACTTATCTATTAAATAATAGGAGAGATGAATTTTGTCAACGGAATTCTACAAAGGTTTTCTTTAATATCAAAGTCATATTCGTAGCTTGACATATTGTCATTGAAATGACAAAGTTAATACTAAATAAAAGTAAAAATGACAAAATGTCAACTATATCATATACATATATTTTTATATTGATATTCTATAACATAAAACGAATTATCGAAGTGAAGTTCAATGACTATTCAAATTTAAATACAAAATCATTTAGTTATTCTGTAAATACATTTATGCACGTAATTTTTTGCTTCTACTACCGTTTCGAATATGTGTTGACATCGAGGAAAAGAAACGGTGAAAGAAACTTCTTAGCACATGGCAATTACAAATTAAGTTTAAACCTCTGCGGAACTGGTTTCGACGCTATCATCTCCAGGCGTCATTGTCATTAATATATTACTCTATATCATAATATCCTTATACCTCTAAACCTTAACCTACAAGCTGTTCTTTTAAGGGGCGCTGAAAAGTTCCAATGGTAACTCACATATGTAATACGAGAACGCATGAAGTACTTAGTAGTAATGCATGAAGAATTTCTGTGTAAAATTTCACGTTTCCAGCGCACCACTGTAGCGTGCGTATTTGCATTGAAAATGTCAATAAATGACAGTTCTATTGGGTACTTTAAAATTCCTTTTTATTTTAGACTATTGCCCCGCCCTCGCTTCACTTTCGTGTCCCGCGCGAAGAGATTCATTTCTCGAGACAAAATGTATCCAAGATTTTGTCACATTCAACATATTCCAAGATAAATCTAAACGTGTTCGATGGTTTTAGTGATTTTAGACAAACAGATAGTAGTTTTAAAAGATATACGTTTACGCTCCTATGTTACTCCACCAATATTGAAATAAAAAAAAAAATTGACGTTCATTTACGGTCCCCTTACAGCTTTATCACTGATATAACTACAAAGTAACTTTTGTGTTATACAAATATTTTAAGTAAACTATGACGACAGTATTCCGCCTTACTTTACTTTCCTCGTATCGATCACTTTGCAATTTTATTACTTCCAATAGAATCTATCATGTTTTTGCAACTCGCCGTGCAACGGGGCGAATGATCCGGCCCCTATATGGTACTGGTGTAGCGTTTGGACTTAATTTTATCACAGGTAACTCGGTTATGATGGATGTGTTCGGTTTTAAATAGTAGTTTAGAAGAGGTTATACATTTTAACTGTGGGTGACGGGTTCTCATAATTTTTGTAATTTATACAAATATTTCATTCGCTTCCTGTTCTCAGGTATATATTCATTAGTCCGTTACAGTTCAATCAGGTTGCAGATATTGTAGATATTATTACGTTTCGGTCTTTAACTTATTTGTAAAAAAGGACCAAATAAGGTATATTTAAGACATTGTGTCAGAGGTCTGTACAAGTGTAAGTACTCTGTGGTAAAGACGGCCGCGAGATTGTCATGAGTAAGTGCGAGCGACAGAAAAGATATAATATTGATCTCCATTGTTGTAATTAATAAATAAATAAAGTGTATCAAAATAAAGTTGTTTATATTAAAATAACATCACACGTAGTCAATAATGTTGCCAAATAATATTCATTAAACAGGGTAAGTTTGAAAAGATGCAATGAAAGATTGCTTGAATCGTTTTCAAATCTCGTTACGAGTTCTAACACCAATAGACTTCTTACGGCTTCAATAGAGCAACACGTCAATTCTAAATACGGCAAATAGTAAAATTAAGTTAGATCGTAAGTTCTTCCTGGTTTCGGAATTTTATAAACCTAATCGTATCTGGTACGGAAATCAATAAGGTTATGTGGGGTTCTTACACGCTACAACTCCTTCCGGCAGACTTCCAGCGTTTATGAAGAGGCGCCCGGAGCCGCCATACTCAAACTCTTGCCGTCCAGGATTGAAAAGGCACATGATCGGGCAACACACTCGTTACTCTAAACCTCTTATGAGATTATTTATACTATACACGTCAAATTTATACGAACTAGAGTTGTCAATATTCGCACAAAATCATTGAATAGCGTCTTGTTTTCAACATTTTCTATTGATAAACCTCGTTGAAATTGTACCAATAAAAGAAAATCGATCGGCAAACGGAGGAGAAAAAGGAGGTGTCGTATTTATTTTTTAATGTTAGCAACTATATATAAATTAGGGGTCCGCTCCTACTTCGTTTGGGTCAGACATGTATTATCTAGCCTACATCCATCCGGAATAATGTACCTTTGAAATGGTAAAAGAATTTTTCAAACAAGTGCCGTGGTATCAATCCCTGCCGCGTTTGCGTGTTGCGCAAAATTATAAGAAAGAAAGAAAGTACTGGCACTCGAGCTCTCTTTTTCTAGTATAGATTCATTCGTTCACTGTATTACGCTACATAATCTACGTTGGCTACCTTCCTCTCCCGCCACGTCCAGAATACAATGGATGCAGTGGATTTATCAGAGGGCAGCCAGTCCGCGAGCTTCCACTCCTATTAATAAAAACATATTGTTACTCCAAATGCATTACGAATACGTGAAGGCGAAGTGCGTCGCTATTAACACTTATTACTTTTCACCCTACTCGTACCTACTCTCGCCGCCATCTTAATTTTGTAAGTTGACTTTCTCGCGGCCCCCTTTTTCAAATAACAACGCACGCGATATGTATCTTATTTAATTTGTTTGAATAATTCGATTTTAATTAGATGTTGTTTTAGCCGTGCCGCATGAAATTTTTAATCGTATCAGTAAGTTTTTAGATGCATGAAACGGCTTCAACTGGAAGTAGATCACTGATAGATTTAGATATATTTTCGTAATCGAGGAAGCTTGAAGCGAACTTCATGAGGTTCTTCGATGCCTTTTTACGTAAGCCGTCTGAATGCTTGTCCCTAACGATAAAGGAGATCGTCGGATTAATGTGCCCTAGGAAGCACTGAAGTGCTCGAGAATGACCGTTCGGGCAATTTCTCAATACGGCAATAGAACGAACGGCACAAGCTGGCGAGCTATGTGCCTTGGATTGGGTAACGTTGTTTAATAGTTACTTAAGAATACACCTGCGATTATGGAAATCTATCCGTCCGTCTGAATGCGTATCACACTATAATCACCGAACAGATTTGAATGATACTTGGCCAATTATTTACTTATATTATCGGCCATAATCTAGGGCATCTTTTATCCCGGGAAAAGGATCTGTTCCCGCGGAATACGAAGGGAAAGCTAATATGGATATCCTATAAAGAGAGCAGTAAGAAAAATAAAATTTAGAAGGCCCGGCAGCAGCTGTTATAATAAATTAATGTTTTTAATACATCTAAATACTTACAAAATTCGATTTGATTTTCTAATGCGAAGCTACGACGAGTTACTAGTACCAAATAAACCAATATTACACAACAGAGTCCTTCCTATCAGCATAAAAATTGCAGTTGTTGTTTTTGGATCATACTTGGAAATACAATGAGCAAAAATCAAAAAAAAATACCCAAGATTATAGATATTTTTATATCCAGTTGATGACGATAGTGAGTTATGCCATCCAAATTCGTAACAACATCAAAGCAACATTATTATTTTGGAAATACGGAACAATATGTCCGAAGTAACTCAAAGATAATTAGACTGTTAAAAATGGCGGGAAGCGTAATAATTACACGTCCGATATATGTACTGTTTATTTTGTAACAACTGGGTAAATAGGAACGTTATCAGCATTCAAGTGTTCATTGATATGATATGTACCGAAGTATGATACTGTTTGTTAACCAGTAGGTATTGTTTTTAATCGAGTCCAGAGCATTTTGGCAAATTTGGCAACACATAAAAAATACTAAAGTTGAAGACTAAAATTGATTATATTTCTCAAACAAAGACACAATTAAAAATAGTAATTTATCAAATTTTTAGCAAAATTTAAATTTTATCGAAAATCTCAAAGCAAGATAGGCTTCAAGCATACAAAATTATATTTAACCTCCAACAACAGATTTAAAAAGTTTATTAATACTTTATAGTAGAATATGAAAATTACATTGGGAAAAACCTATAATCGAATGCTATTTTAAGTGGGCCGCCATTGCGTTATAACTCCCTTAGTCTTCTTTCCCTTCGAACTTGTCAACAGGATTATCTAAGACGTTTATTGTTATTAACGAGGTACCAACAGCTTCGTTTCAATACTCTGTGTCTGGGAGGTAATCGCACAATTTGAAATTATGTACATATTTTATTCTTTTAAATTGCAAAAGATATCTGCCATAATGTATAGAAAAAGTGTTTTATTAACAGCATTGTAGAAAATCAGGAATATTTTATGTGAATTGTTAATTATTAGTATATATTTCATAATTTGATTAACATGCAATTAATGCAAGTATTAAGTTAATAACTATTTGTGAGCTCATAAATTCCCAATGCTAGTGTAAAAATATTATCCACCTCAATAATGAGTTTAACAAAATTAAGTGTTAAGAAAAGCAATAGTCACCTCAATCGATGGGATGTCGCGCATTCCTAAGACGCTATCACTTTTTGGCTAAAAAAAATGAGTCCATTGTCGTCACTAAACAGTAGAAATTTCACTGCACTGGCTGTATGCTTTAGTTTTCTCGTGATCACTAATAAAAAAATTTGCGTTACTTTTGACAGTCGATGTCAGTCCGCGTTTGAATTTTGAACGCGTGCACTCAACGCGGCTTTCGAAGCAGAATGCGTTCACGCTTTGCGCTCGGCCGCGCGGCCGGTGAAGAAATTGTAGGTACTGTAAATTTGTTAAGATGCAACGCTACATTTCTTAAATTTTTTTAGGTAAATTATTCCTGAATTAAAAATTAGTTCAACAATATTAATCACTTTTTCAAAACCTCATTGGGCGCCCTTATCGCCAGAGTACGTATAATTTCTACGATTTGGTTTTTCGTTCGACGTTAACTTGTATTGGTATATGCTTTCTACAGGAATTAAACCTACTAAGGCGTTATAATATTGTATTGAATACTGTTTAATGTTCTTTGCCCTATATAGATATTATTTTTTTCTTTACGATCACTAGTGACATGTTTCTACGTGTTTCTGTTGCCGTGTCGACTAACCGGTTAAGAAGCAAATTCCGCGCTTCCTCGGGCAAGAGCCCTTGTCAATATACCATCAGACAAGCAGTCCTCTTTGTCAAAAATTTACATTCAAGAAAATTTGCTCATGGTATGTTAGTATGATGTTCACCGCCCTCTATCGACATTTTTCACACTAAAGGCATCACAAGGTGAAGGTCCCGTTTTTTAAATACCGACCTAAGAAAGGACGTTAAGATGAAATTTTTGCGTTGACATTTGTTGTTATTAAGAAGAATTCAATTAGCACGAGAACGTGAACATAAATGAAACGATTCAAAGATAACTTAGAACAGCGTATACATCTGCATTATTTTACCTTTACCCACACAATACGTACAATCTAATCTGACTAAGGCGTATACGTCATAAAATTTGTACCAGAGATATATACAGCTGGACCAAATGGTTCCTAGATGTGTCATTTGCAGCGTGTTGTAGTTTTGGTTTATAATATTCAAGTATAGTATGGTAAATAAACGAAGCCACCACATTTAGAGTACTGTAATATTAATTAACATTCCATAAGAATGGTATAACGTCGCCTTAACGAGGTGCATGTTGAAGCACCGATCGCGGCATCGGTCGAACGCGGAAGCCGGCCGGCGGCCGCCGGCTCCGCTGGCCGCTGCTCGCTGCGTCCAGTGTTGCCAGCTACATCCGGACTACATATCTTATTAATTTATCTCATTGAATTTTTCTTCTTCTTCACGTGCCATCTCCATCATGGAGATCGGCGACCATTTCCATTTCCATTTCCCAATCGCAAAATTGCTGACGAATTTAAATGTTTACCAACAATCATGAATTTAGTCTTGTGTTAATTTTATGTCCATATTCCAAAAGTACCAGATTCAAATTTTGAAACATAATTTAATTTGAAGGTCAATGAGGCTTTCTACCAATAGCCCGGTATCATCTGCATAACGAATGTAGAATTCTAGTTGATATATAACAATTGTATATGATAAAAAGGGACTTAGTTCTATCTGTTTTGTTATATTTTTGAATTATTATTTCAAACTAATATCATCGCGGAATTTATACATTTTATTATGTAACGTATACTCACGATACGTTTTATTTATTGCCAATATTTCGACCCAGTTGCATGGATCGTGGTCACGGCGAAACTCCATCTCATGAGTACCCGTTGCATAATAAATCTGTGAACTATCTAACAGTTTCATCTATTTTTTTTCGAAAAGTTTGGGTATAAATTAATTATAAATTATGCAATTACATATTTTTTTACCATACACTAAACATATCTATCGTTATGAACAATTATTTGTTTTTTACCGAGCAAGACCGCTAATAAATTATGTTAAATTAATTTTTTTACCAACTGATATCCAATTCAAGTTCATAAATACCGATTTACATTTTGTTTATTTCTTAAGATGATGCAATTATTTAAATATAAAAAATATTTTTTCTTATTAAGTTCATACAAGATTCAAGGATTAGGGGGAAGTGTTACAATGTTTCGTTCATACTAAATTAGATGAAAGCTAAACACATACAGACCGGACAATACCTTGGCCCGTATGTAGTTCTATATATGGAAACACCCTTCAGAGTGGCGGCTGGTATTTTGAAGATTTCAACCCCAGATATAAAGCTGTTCATGTCAGAATCGAACACGAGGATTACGGTTTAAAACTATATCATCATCCCGAGTCCCAACAATACCACTGCTGGGCGCTGGTGTCTTTCAACGATCTGGATTAAGGTCAACCACGTTTGCCAAGTGTGGATAAGCAGACTTGTGTATTCGTCCTTGTAGCTCGGGGCCAGAATACGAGCTACGGTATCCTCTGCCTGTCGCAAGAGGTGACTAAAAAGGGACTTCCGGGGTTGCGGGCGGTGAGAGTGGAAGCTCGAACCATCCGGCTAGCGATCCCGGGAAAGACGATGGTATGTGTGGCCACGTATTGTCGATAAGATCGGATGCTGCAGAGCCCGACTGGGGTACCGCGCTCAGAGGACTCCGGTTGCGTTCCTATGGAGATCCCGAAGTCCTCTATCTACCCCTGAGGCAAACGGGTGGAAGGCGGGGGTTAGTGCGGTAAAAATCCCACATAACCCAGCGTCGCTCCCACGGCACCGGGTACCTTTTCAAAGTTTTCCCCTAAAAAAAAAGCCCTGTCTGCGTATTCTCGAGAACAAACCTCTTGAGAACAAACCTGAGAGACCTCAGATATTCAGGTTTCCTTACAATATTTTCCTTCTTTTGAGTAAATGTCATTCAAGTAAGTAATAGTACGTAGTAGTACCTTATATAAATCGACTTTAACATATATGCATATAACTTTGCGATATCACACATATGTGACATTGTGGATAAAAATAAAATATTTTCCTTTTTTTGCTGCAATTTAAGAAATTTTTACTTCTTGCTGCTCCTTCCAAAATTGCTTATGGTAGGGACTTGTTAAAACAGAGTCATAGTCTATTTTGAAAAGTAAAAACCTACTTCGCAAAAAAAAAAATTAAAACAATAAACGTGACAGAGGCACAGAAAAACAAACAGACAGATGAGTAATTGTCACATGATGTACTGAGCCAATGTGGAAAATATAAAATTATGTGATAACGGTATGGGATTATCTATCAATTATCTATTAGTATTTGTATACGTGTGTATGAATATTTCTGACAATGCATACAATTATCGTCATCTTGTTATCAATCAGATAAACGAGTAAGTACTGTTTGAGTTTTCTGTAGTTACATATCAGTTAAATCAATCTATGATTGAGATCATATTATCGAGTTTTATGAAACAATCTGTTATTCATCGGGGGCATTAAGTAGGGATATTAATTAAACTTTATTGTTAGGTACGTAAAAATAATAGCCTTAAACATTAAATAATATAAACAGTTTAAAAATAGAGTGACGCGGGCAGTGTATCAGCTCAGTCGGAGGAAACTTGTCGTGACGTGTTTGATTTTGACACTGCCCTTATTCGAAATTATTCGAAATTTTTTTTATCGGATTCGGTGACGGTTTCAGATATATTTTTATTTCGGATATCCGGTTTCGGTTACGGTTACGCAGCTCCATAACATCCGCGGTATTTAGATACGTCATGGGAAGTCATTTATATTTTTTGTTTAATTACACCTATGTGGGAGTGAATTAACTATTGTTGTTATGTTGCTAATGAAATTTGACAATTATGTTATTGTCAACTGACCAGCGGATCTCACTATAAAATTGATCAATTCTAGATTTTTTTACAAAAATTGAAAATTAGAGGTAATTAATAATGTTTGAGATAGCAACACAGTATCCAATACCGAACGCAACCATGCGTGGCCGACAATGGTGCAACTAACTACATAACATAACATGGTCTATTATCATACGTATGCGATATTCTTCCTTATCTAAAAGATCCGTTAGGTTATATCAGCATCAGGTAATCGAGTGTGTTAGAATGCAGGTTTAATTCGCACAGCATGCGTTTATTAATAACATATTGCTAAGTAACGTATTTTAGCTACATCGTTTGTTGGCTGTATGAACAGCTGTCAATATAGAACCGATTGGCGCCATTTCGGTACTGATCGTATTAATTCATAATAACAGAAAGCTAACATCGGAATCAGGACAGTAACAAGAAAAGGAAAATACTGATGTATTTCCTCTGGCTCTCTTGGTCTCAATATTTTGTTGTTGTTGTAGTAAAAGTTAGTGCCTGTGAGAAATGATACACCAAATACTTAAAAGAAAATTGCTATGCAACATGTATCAGGCGCAGTAGATTCGCATCAGAAAAACAATGTATTACGTCATATTTTTTTCAAATGTACAACATACAATATTTCCTTTCAATATAATAACATTTAAATAAAAAATAAGTATGAGTAATAAGTATGCAGAAATGAGAAGTCAATAAAATGGCGCACATTAAGCTAAACAACATTTAACGAGCTTTTGAATACTGATTGCATTTAGCACAATTCTTTAAAAAATAAACATACTTAATTATGAAACATTAAAGATGAAAGGTGTTAATGCCAATTCCACCACGTTGGCCAAGTGCTGATTGCACATTTTTTTATTTCGTATTTCACACACCGTCAGTCAGGTACGTAATTTTGCTCACGATATTGTCTTTTACCAAAGCAAATACAATATTAATTTCTTATATGCACAACGCTTAAAAAATAATTGGTATATTTAAAATAGATTGTAAAGACACATTTTTACGTCTTTATATTTAATTCCGTCCTTACATTAATAGTTTTAACACAATAAACTTGTTCGTTGTGTGTTATGGTTCAAAACCATAGTTATGGCAATATGTAACTGTCATATTAAAATTATGATTGTTCCTTTATGTATCAAACCTATCTTGTTTTAGTTTATTACCGCTATTAATAAGTAATATTGTTATAATATACATAGATAATTGAATGTTCTCGGATTCCAAATCGCATTCCACCACAGTTAACCGCGCGGCCGCACCAAAACACAACATAACTAACCTTCGACAAGCAACCTGTTCTCAAACTCGGTCAACTCCACAGTACATACAAATTAGTATGAAACATCATTGTGGGGTGGCACCTGAATATTTGTTCCTAAGTATATTTTTATCAATTAATACATTTTACGTTCTATTTATTAACATTGTTTATTTGGGTGGATTTATTTCAATTATTTTCGAGATGATTTTTCAACTAGCTAGGGATTTGAAATTTTGAACATACATAGCTCAGTATTGAATGACATTATTTTCATCCGTAATCCAAACTTAATTATGTTGCAGATGCAATCAATCAGATTAGTATTTAATACAATCAAAGATTTTATAGTCTGGATAAGAAAATGGCTATATTAACAGCCAATGTAAGCTTGATTTTCATTGTAATTTTTAAAACAATTTAAAACAACACTTCGCTGAAATAATTCGATATCTCAAACATTATACCGCTTATCTTGTTCAGACTAAATTAGTTGAAAATCTTATTTCATTTCTACCGCTTAGCTTTTTTTTAATTTTCACCCTATAGGAAAACATTTGGAGGGCGCCACAAGTCATATTAACTGGTCGTAAATGATTTTGGATTTGAATTTGAAAATACATCACCGTTACTAAACCTACTGAATAATTTAGCGTCGGCGTGCGGTACACGACGTTTCCAAATGCCATACACTTCCCATCCTACGTGCTGAGGTCGCGTGGGAGGTCGCTCACGGTTCGAACGGTAGGAGCTGGGGCTCCATTCCTGATCGAGGTAGATTAAAGTTGAGAGTCAGTGGCAACTCAGTGCCAGACAGTGAAAGCCGCATTGTTTATCTATACATATAACAAAATTCTAACTGATCGCTTTCTGTGCATGAACGATATATGAGAAAAAACATTATTACGGGCCTTTAATAACGCAATAGAGCACCAAACAATAGTTGTTACAATTGTTGTCTGTTTGTCTGTGCGCTTGTTCCCGCTAATCTCAGAAACGGCTTAACCGATTTCGTTCAGGTTTTCACTAATGTATCGCAGTAAGCGTCACTTAATACTTTAAGTTTGTTTCATTGCAATCCGTCCATAAATAAAAAAGTTATAAATTAATATTGTAATTTGTAATTCATAAGACGAGAAAAACTAAGATAATTGCAGATGCTATTTCTAACCGTAAGGTAGTTTCCTACTATACTTTTACTAGTATACAATAAATCTATGTCGAGGCAGAACCTGTATATTTCTTTAAAAAATTAATGTACACATTGTTTGTATAAATAAGTTATAGTAATACAGCGGACACTCGAGATTGGTCGTCTAATGGTACGAGTTTGTTGTCATACCGTCTTTAGCGTCAGCCGACCGAGGAGCCGTTGGGAAAAACACTTTTTTGTTGAAATACAATATTGTATTTCTGTAGTTTTTGTCATTCTCTGATCTCTGAAGCTATCAGTAAGTTATGGCATCACACAGAATTCACTGAACAGATTAAGAGTATATTTATGGCATATTTCCAACTAACCCTTGGAAACATCTCGAGTACATTATGTCCTGGAAACAGCATTGTTCTACTAGTGAAAGATATAAAAATTAGCATCGAAGTTCCATTAAGGTAAGTAAATAATGATTTGAGTGCTTAATGTTGCCGTACGAAACCCAAACCTTAAATCGGTACGCTCCATTGTACCGTGTATGTGAAATGTATAAAAGGTCTGATTTCAATGAGTAACAATTATTTTTATAGTCTATTATTTGTGGACGTAGATTATGTCTTCACGGGAAGTGAGGGTGGAGCGCCAGCGACGTAATTAAAATAACAATAATTAATAATTTATCTTCCACATGACGTCCTTCAAGGCGTGGCGCGTGTGTTGCGGTCAGTTACATAAAGTTACAAGGTTCGAGTCTCGTCACTGCTACAATGTAGTCAAACAGTTGGTTAATACACACGTTTAGTTACTTTTCACTCTATGTGTCATTAAACTGAATTAAGTTATTATTTTAACTTTATGGGACCTTGGATACAAGCGAGGTGATACCGTTATATTGAGATTTGTTGTACCTCTATGTTTGTCTTATGGTGAAGGCGGGTAAGGTTTGTTATATCCAAGTTTTCTGAAATTATTCTCTGCCCATACATTTCTGTACCCCGATAGTTTTAATTTAAGATGTCTGCAGAATTTATTTTGGGACAAATTAAACTTTTACAGTATTAAATTTACATATAAAGTATGTTATACAATTTTATAATACTTTTAACATATGCATTACTTTCTATTGACTGCGGTATTTGAAAATAAAAATATATAATTAGCGGCGCGCCCCGACTTCCTTCGAATTGAACTGTTAGTCGGGTTATACATTTTTTTTTTGTCGCAGGGGAATCCATTTACGGATGATATCCAGGACGCCCGGGTGGCAGTCCTAGACCTATGTCGGACTCGGCACTTTGGGAGTGCAATACCGTACTAAACCCCTGCGGGAGCCTTCAGCCGCTTTAATTGGAGGGTCCCGGATCTGCAGGCAACAGGATCCCTCCAGCGACAGGCTGGCCTCGGCGAAAAGGCCAGACTTCTCCTCCATGGGGACTGTCCGGCTCACCTCTGAACAGTCCCAACAACGCCGTGTATAGTAGGGCCGGGTTCCCATCCCGGCCCGACAAGGGCACAGGGGCGTTACTGGAGGCGCATTAAGTAGCGCCTCCTGCGCACCCCCATTCGTCGCCCGCGGATGGAGGCCACGTCGGCGGCCTCCTCTCTCACCCGCTCGTCGGCCTCCTTCTGGGACATTACTGTCTCGCAGAAGGAGACCATCGCCTTCCAGGACTCGTCGTCGCCGAGCATCGCGGTGATGATGCTCAGAAGCGACAAGTCCCCTCCGAGAACTGACGTCAGATCCCGACGCAGCGCTGCCCATCTCGGGCACACCTCGAGGGTGTGCTGGGCAGAGTCCACCGCCGCGCCACAATCGTGGCATTCAGTCGTCGGCTCCCTTTGGGCCGTCCGACACAGGTAGTCACCAAAGCAACCGTGCCCGGTGAGAACCTGCGTCAGACGGAAGGTGAGGGGCTTGCGTTTTCGGCGCATCCACCGCTCAAGGACCGGGCGCAACGCAGCCGTAACGCGTGTGCCATACGGCTGCACCGCCAGGTCCTCTCCCCACCTCCGCATTAGCGCTTCCTGTCCTATCCGACGCACCCGTAGGATCCCGTCCAACGTTAGGTTCTCACCAAGAGCCCTCTTACCCGAGACGTATGAGTAGGTCTCGGCAAGAACCTCCGCCACGAACTCCCACGGGGGGTCGCCGGCTAGAGCAGTAGCTGCAGCCCACGATACCGTACGGTACCCCCGAATCACCCTCACCGCGATTATTCGCTGCGCAGCTCACAACGCAGCCTTATTTTTCGCCGTGAGGCGATCGGCCCAAACCGGGGCACTGTACGTCGCCATACTCCGGCAGACTCCGGAGTACAGCTGCCTGCAGGCGGCGCTAGGTCCTCCGAGGTTTGGAAGGAGTCTGCCCAGCGCACTTGCCGCCTTCACGACCTTCGGTCCCACCATCGCGAAATGTGGGCCGAAGGTCCACCCTCCGTCCAGGATGAGCCCGAGATATTTCATTTGGGGGCTCATCCTGACTCCCCTCTCCGATCTGAAGGGCAGCCCCCGGTGGAGGTCCCTTACGGCCGGTCCCGCGGAAGAGCAGGGCTTCGGTCTTGTCAATCCTGACACGAAGCCCTAAACTCTCTATGCGGCTGATCACGAGGTGGAGTCCGACCTCGGCCAGCCGCGTCGCCTCATTGTAGTTTCGTCCCCGGGAATAAACGAGGGTGTCATCCGCGTAGCAGATGACACCCACCCCGGGGAGAAGACGGCCTCGCAGGACCCAGTCGTACCCGATGTCCCACAGCGGGACACCGCAGCCAACTTGCCGCCACTCCAAGGACCCCGATCGGTTTCGAGGCCTACCCTTCGATCTGAGAGGTACGCCTCCAACAGCCTTCTTAGATACGGTGGCACTCCGAAGTATCTTAGTGCCTCCCGTATCACCGCGTGCGGGAGGCTATTGAAGGCGTTCGTGATGTCCAACGACACCGCGACCACCACCTCCTTTCCGTGTTCCGCCTCAGCCGTCACCGCCCGCAGGCGTTTGAGGGCGTCGACGGTCGACCGACGTGCTCGGAACCCGAACTGGGATTCTGAAAGTCCGGGCCCCGAGCCCTCCTCCAGGTACTGAACGAGCCGGGAGGCCACTATCTTCTCCAAGACCTTCCCGGCTTCGTTCAGCAGCACCACCGGTCGCACCGCCGAAGCCGAGTCCGGGGTCCGCCCTGCCTTAGGAAGTAGGCAGAGCCGACCCTCCTTCCAGGCCCCCGGGAACTGGCCAGACCGCAGACAGCGGTCAAACAGCTCCCGGAGGCTGTCGCCGAGGTGCCTGAGAGCGATTGCGAGAACTCTCCCGTGCACCCCGTCTGGACCCGGCGTCCTCTTCTTACTCTGGAGGCGGGTAATAGCCGCCTCCATTTCAGCCTCCGTGACGGATGGCGGAACACCCTCCTCCGTATCCGGCGTCTGCCGAGCCATTCTGGGGGGAACGAAGCCCTCGGGTTCGTCGGGGAAGAGTTCCCCGACGATCCTCCCCAGTTGCTCCGGCTGGAGCGTATCGCTGATTGGGGCCGACTGGGCGCGAAGCTTGTTCCGCGCCATCATGTACGGTCGGCCCCAGGGGTCCCTATCTAGGCCCCCCACTAGCTCCAGCCGGGCCTCCTCCTTGGCTCGGCATATGGCCTGCTGCAGGATCTTCGTCTTCTCCACGTAGATCCCGCGCAGCCTGTCGTCCCTGGGGGCGTCTCCGCCTGCTCCGGGTATATTCCCTCCTGGCCCCATTGCAGGCGGCCCGGAAACCGGCTATCTGGGCCGACCACCAGTATAGTGCCCGCCGCGGGGGTGGACGCTTTGCGGGCGGCATGGCCGCTCTGCAGACAGCAGTGAATGCGTCGCAGAGCCGACTAGCCGCCTCATCCAACCCAAACTCCGACAGCGGCGGGAGGCTCCAGCGGCCGACGATAGCGGCCTCCTCTGCCAGTTCCCGGTCGAGCTTGGACAGTGCCCAAAGCGGAAACTGGCTTCGCCCCCTGGACGACATTGACGACAACGCCTCGAACCTTATGTACCGATGGTCCGAGAGAGTCTCCACTCCCGTCTCCACCCTCCACCCCTCCACTCTGCGCGCGATGGCCGGCGTGGCGAAGGTGACGACCACCACGGAACCTCCCGACCAGCGCACGCACGTCTGGACTGCCCCCACATTGAGTAGGGACAGTCCGGCAGCTAGCACCCACTCCTCCACCTCCCTCCCTTTTGGGTTTGTAGTCGAATTACCCCAAGCCGTGGACTTGGCGTTGAGGTCGCCGGCCACAAACATCTGGAGGGGGGCTAGCTGCCCCACCAGCGGCCCCAGAACGTCGAGAAACCGTTCCAGGGCCGCCAGGTCACGGTTCGGAGAGAAGTAGACTCCGACGAAAGCCACCTCCCCCCGAACCGCCGCCACGTACCCGCGGCCCCTCGCCTTGACGACGAGGGGGGGGGCCGGCTCCAGGCCTCACCACGATCACCACCGAGTCGTCGGTGTCCCCCGCCCAGTGTGGGCTAGGGGGCACAGCGTATGGCTCGGCGACGATCGCGACGTCAATACTCCACTCCGCCATGGACTGCAGGAGAAGGTCCTGGGCCCCGGCGCAGTGGTTGACGTTCGCCTGGAGGACGCTGAGATGCCCAGACATCACTCGGCCATCTCAGCGTCTGCTGCCTCCACTCGGTTCCCCCCTTGGGACGATTGGGGGGGGAACTTCCCGCGGGTTGATGGGGGCTTGCATGCCATGCCCCCCATCACGTGGCCCGCCGGCTTACCGGCGTCCGCGCACACCGCGCAATGAGCGGCGGCCGAACACCCGGCTACTTTGTGGCCTGCCTGACCGCAGCGATAGCACAGAGTGCTGCGGTCAGTACCATCTGGGCAAGCGCCGGCGACGTGCCCTAATCCCAGGCATCGGAAGCAATGCCTGGGACGCGCCTGCAGGAGCCAGCTAGCCGCCGGCTCCGCCTGTGTTTCGGCCAGTTGTGGGGCCGCTTCTTTAGAGGTGGAGGGGCCAAACGCGGTCCACTCCGCCTCCTTCCCCTTTCCCTTCCCCTTCCCTTTTCTCGATGTTTGGGGAAGCGCGGGGAACTCTTCCCGGCCCGTCTGCGCCACCACTTCCGTACTAGGGGCCGCCGACCCCCTGACCTTTTCCTCCAGCGCGGCCCTTGTGGCCCGCGCCAGCGGTGCGCTGTCTCCGGCGAGAGGAGGGCGGCAAGGAGGGGCCGCCGAGAGTTGCAGAGCCGCCAGGCGGCCATCAAGTATATTACCGACCATATGCGCGATTTCGTGCATAAGGTCGGCACCACCCGTATTGTTCGAGGGTTTAGCCGCCCTTTTGCGACTGTCCTCGAACTCCCGCCTGTAGGCTCTTACTTCCTCCCGTACCAAGTCGAACTCCCGCGAGAGCAGACTGTTGTCAGCCCTCAGTCGGCGGACCTCGTCGGACTCGGTGCGGGTCACCAGGGACTCCAGCACCTCCCTGATGGACCCGGCGGCCCTCCTAATTTTTGCGGCGTACCCTCCCCTGAGGCTTACTGATTTGCCGGTTAGGCTGAGGATCAAGTTAATGTTTGCCTCCGACGCCAGCATCAGCTCCTCGGCCCCCCGCCTGTCCACGTCATCTAGCACGATGGGGACCTCCTCCGTCGGATCCCCCACCTCCTTCTGCTTGCAGAAGGCCCTCCTTTGAAGGGCTGCCCCAAAACCGTTCTCGCGGTCACGCTCCACGCTCTCCCGCAGAGCAGCCCTGGCGCTGGTCAGCGTGTGCGCTTTCCCCCGCTTGGCTGCTGACCGCGGTTTGGAGTTTGCGGCCACATCTGCCTCCGTCTCCGTGGCGGAGTCTTCCGGCCCCCCGGAGTACAGACGTTTCCTCCCGAGGTCCGTTTCAGACAAGGAGGTAATGGAGATGTCCTCCAGAACCTCTACAACTCCATCCGGTTGGCCCTGAGAAGGGCCGTTGGGGTGGCCCTGAGAAGGGCCTTTGGGTTGGCCCTGAGAAGGGCCGTTGGGGTGGCCCTGAAAAGGGCCTTTGGGTTGACCCTGAGAAGGGCCGTTGGGTTGGCCCTGAGAAGGGCCTTTGGCAGCTGCATTCTTACTCCGCGTGATCATTTCGACACAATTAGTCACAAAGACAAAACACTCTAAAACCCAAGTTTAGCTTATAGCGTTTGGTCACCTGCCTGCCACCTGCGTTACCGGGGTCAGGACAGGGTCCAGGGGAGACGAACGAGGACGTAGCTATAAACACTTGGGGACTCCCCCGGGTGATACATAATATAACTTATATCTATTCAGTATAACGTAGGTAGGTACCGTTCAAATGTTAAAGGAGTTTTACAAACAGGTGCCGGGGCTCCGGATATTATTTTCCGCGTATACACAAAAATTTGAATATATGTAATATTATATATAAAAAATATTTTTTTATAAAATCATATCAATTTAACCATAATTTCGCAGCTGTTTAAATAATGATGTACAAAAGAAACACACATAATATTTTTTAATTGATTTCATTAATTAATATAAAAATGTCTGCTTTCTTTCTAACCTTCTTCTCATTTCCCGGTCGACAACGCACCATTACCTTCGGTTTCGCCGATGTCCACGGGCGACGGTGACCACTCACTATCAGGTGGCTCGACTGCTCATTTTTCGCCTATTAACATTTAAAGAAATAATGCAGGTCATGAGTCCGCCTATCACCAAGTCCAGCTACGTTGCTCCCATCGAATCAACAGTTTCAAAACGGAGTATTTATGTAAATGTGAATTCGTCCGCCGCAAACGCTGATCATTCTAATGGAGTTTGACAAATGCGGGACTAAACTAGTGTACATAATGCGTAAACCACTTGTCCGGAACCGCTCATGGCCCGTCGGTTCGTGTCGAAACCTCGGCCGCGATCGGTAACCATCGGTGGATACATTTATTACTTCATGTGCAAGCCATCTTAAGCCGTCCAGTTATTTTCGTTGGAGGTCTTCGAGAGGATAAAAATATTGACGCGGATTGCCCACTAACGTCTCGAGTATTTACTGATTGTGCAATCGCCTAAGATAGAGTCATATCTGGAGTACTCATGTACCGCATACAAGATTAGATTGTAATCGATAAAAATCTAACAGGAAAATGTATCATACAACACGTTTTTGCCTGAGATTTGTATGTTTAATTTATAATAATATAATTATAGCTACAAATTTGATTGAAAATTTTAAATAATCATCGAATGGAGGCGCGGCAAATATTCTCCCCGTAATGAGGTTAGGAACGTCGTAACTCACCGTCATATTTGATCTAAATTTAACTTTGTTACCGAGTTATAGGGTGTTAAATCTAACTGATAGCGAGCTGTGATTTCTGACGTTACTAGCACGTAGAGGCCGGGCCGTTGCAAAAGTGTAATGAGGTCACAGAATAATGTACAGGTAGAGAACGTGAATGAATCGGTAGGCAGGTACCCGTCACAGAGTAAGCACGGAATTTAATTTTGATTATAGATAACGGATAATATGACAGGTAAATTTATTTATTAATATGAGATATATATTTATATAAGTTATATTTAATCAAATACTTAACAGTGAAAATTAAGTATTTGTAATTTATTTGTCAAAATAACTATTTACTTATTTAGAGACTAACTAACAAATAAAATATAATTCTTATACGTGAAATAATCATTGGCTTCAGCAGAAAATTACGAATGTGGTAGGTATAGCAAAGGAAAATCGGAACTAGTATAGAATGTAATAGAATGAAGAATTTGGATTTTAAGCTCGACCTTGAATAACAGACATCCTATCAATTATCAATCCAAGTTTCAAATATTTTTTTACCATTTTAAGAAAATTTAACGACTGTCACAAACCACCACAGCCGACGGAACGGGCCTCCGAGGCACTAACGGTCACTCATCCTGACAATGACCGCGTCCGACACTAGAAGCCTTGTTCTCGTTGATGCAACTACAAAAATAAACTTATTTGATATACAATAACAACAATGTAAAAATTTGCAAAAGGTGTAAGATGAAATGTAAAAAAAAATTATGAAATACTTTAGGTGTATGTGAATACCGTACACAACTGTAATTACAAGTTGATTATTTTCGTTGAAATTATGTAACACTACATAAAACTTTTCTATTAGAAATAAACAATGTGTTAATTTTTTTTACAACTTTTTATTTCAACTGTACGTACATAAATCACAAATAAATAAGTAATTATTGAGCCCAAGCGAGTCCTGCGAGGGGTGCATCCAGCTGAACAATGGACTAGACAATGAGGTTATGTGTATTGGAGGGCGCTGTGCTCTGTACCGTCCAGAACATCCTACGGCACTAATGCGTGATAGGGTTTTAACCTGCTTGTTTTAATCAAATACCGACCGTTTTCTAAAAACGCACAAAAATTTACTACACTGTTGCAGAGCCTAAGAAATATAAGAAATATATACATATAAGCGTCATCTATAATTTTTTTTTGCAAATATTAGCTTTAATCTCACGAAATGTCAGCACTTTGAACTAAATTTTGGACGTAAGTAATTTTTATATTCAGATCCGGTTATATTTTTAATTATTTAATATTCAAGTAAAATATCGGATAAATAATTTATCATGAATCATGTGCAATGCCCATATTTTCTGTTTCCTAGAACACAAGAAATCGTCAGAAAGTTGTCCGGCGATGGTTGAGTAACCAGAGACAAATTTGTCGATGAACTCGCCAAACGAAACAAGTTACCTGTCTTGTGCAACTTGTAATTATTCTTGCGTATTTTAATGGGACAGGAAAATCCTTAGTGATCAGGTGTGTACATTCACAAGACAAAGTGGGTATAGACTAAAGAGAGTTGGCCGTGGTGTTGCTCCGTCCAGAACATCCGGTGTTAGACAATCGTTAAACCAAGGACATCGCCGCCGTGTTGCCAGTTCAAACAAGGGGCACTGCCCATAAAATGATTTTCTGAGTAAAAACCGAAACGCGTTAAAAATCGCAGTTGATTGCGGGCGGGTGGTAGCTTTAAGTAGCCAAGGAACACTAAGACCATGCACGGAAATCGTTGGGTTCTAAATGGAATCATATCGCAGCGACCTCCTACAGGAGGAACCTGACGCCATTGCTAGTACTTCCGTCGTTCGATCGTTGTTGTGGGTGAGAGGGAAATCAATTGTTACATTCAAACATTTACCACGTCGATAAGATAATATTTCCGTGAGTAATGTCTATAAAAAAGGAATGAAAATAAATTCAATTTACAATGTTAATTCACTTACAATAATGTAAAAAAAAATGTCAAAAATTATAATACATTTTGATTTAATCTTAAGCTATCCATAATATTAACATTAAAAAGAAAGAGTGTTTATGTTGTGAGCGAGTGAGTGTTTTGTGAGTTTGTGTATAATAAGGTAAGATATAATGCAAGGTAATCTTCGGAACCACGGCACTTATTTGAAAAATCCTTTTACCATTTGAAAGGTACTTTACCACGGATGGACTTAAGGTATATATGAAGTGTATATTATCTATACTAATAAATAAAATTTGAGTATCTGTTTGTAATATTAAAATAACCGCTCTTTACTACATGCGTATACGGTACATATACCAGAATAAAAAAATTTACAATTTTTGTCTGTCTATCTGCTTGTCTGTTTGTTCCGGCTAATCTCTGAAACGGCTGGACCGATTTTGACGGGACTTTCACTGGCAGGTAGCTGATGTAATAAGGAGTAACTAACTTTTATTTTATTTCTACTAAATAACTTTTTTGTTGAATTCAACGCGGACGAAGTCGCGGGCACAGACAGTTTATAATAAAGAGTGGTTTAACCCCGAACGAAGTCTGGACGAGCCGCTAGTTATATAATAAAATATGGTTATTATTTTATTTTAAAGAGATATTTACTTTTCTTTCTTCTGTTTAACAAGGCAAGATTTAGAAACTATACGAAAACTAGCGGCCCCGTCCGACTTCGTTCGATTTGGACTATTAATTAATTAAAATGATTATTACATAATATATGCACAATAACATGTTCTCACTACATACCAATTTTCATTACAATAGGTCAAGCTGTCGTTAAGTTATAACGATACGTAACGACAGACAGACGGACAAAAAATTTCAAAATGACCAAATTGACGTTAATGTGTCATAAAACGAAGATTTATTATGAAATTTGAGATAAAAATGGAATGTACAGACAGAGAGATATTAAATATTTATACAGATAGACAGATTTTATATAGCCTACCATCTGCACAATCGCGTGTTCTCACTACATACCAATTCTCATTAAGATCGGTCGAGCCGTTTTTGCGTTATCTCGAGGCGTACACGAAAATTCAACAGATTTATAGTGTACATGGAACATTTGAAACGTTTATAAATTATTGGAATCAAAAATAATGACTACATTTTATTTTAGACAAATATCAAACCTTACCTACGACCTATCTAATACATATTTTCACATCCGTCCTCACCAGGGGGCGTAGCTCAGATGGTAGAGCGCTCGCTTAGCATGCGAGAGGTACCGGGATCGATACCCGGCGCCTCCAATTCATGTCAATAAATCCAAAAATATATATTTTTTTCGATTCAATATTTTAGCAGCGCAGTAGAACGTGGTTTTGACGGTCCGATCGTACGTTCGATTTTATGAAATATTTTTTGTTGTAATTTTTTTCACAACGATCATCTGGTGATCCATTCGTTGTGTTATTGAAAAAGAATAGAGAACAGTAATAGAAGTTGGTGAAGTATTAAATTAGAATTATTTCGTATTATCATATTGTGGATATAAAAAGATGGTGTTATATTATCTAAAATAAGACCGAAAAATGTAGTTTGCTATTTACTTTAAATGTTAGCCATATTATTATACGTTCTCTGATATTACGGGGATGTTATGCAGCTCCGGAACCGTAGCGGGACCATGGGATATTCGGAATAAAAATATATCCGAAACCGTAACCGAATCAGATAAAAAAGTATTGAATAATTTCGGACAGGGGCGCGCACAGTCAAAATTAAACACGATAATAACGTGTTTCCTTAAAAGGGTTTCGCTGTTTGAGCCGATACACTTACTATCTTATTATATTATTTTTAAGGTTTTTTTTCTCTGATTATGATACTAAATAATATCTAGTAAGAAAGTTAAACTGTTGCCTTGTAAATACATTATATATTTTTTTTCCAACTCCTAAATCATCTAATATCTTTAATCAAAAATATTCGAAACAATCGGATAATCTGAAATAATTTCATATCCGTAACCGAAACCGCTAAAATAGTAGTTATATATCCGTATCCATATTCGGATCCTAAATTTTATATCCATAATATCCTTTAAATATTATACGATATTGAATCGAATATAAAATAAAATAAACACAAGAGAATCAGTTACTTTAAATAATAACTAAAAATGACCTTAAATATTAACTGAAGCGCATCACAGCAGTACATCGGTGAAAACCAGAACGAAATCGGTTAAGCCGTTTCTGAAATTAGCGCGAACAAACGCACAGACAGACAAATATTATAAAAACTACTGTTTTGTGTTCTATTGCGTTAATAAGGGCCCCTAATAATATTTTTTTTCATATATCATTCATGTGCAGAAAGCGATCGTTTAAAATTTCATTATATGTACAGATAAGTTATCATTTGCTTTGATGAAGGAAAACTTCGTGCGGAAACCTGCATCCCTTAGAGTTCTCCATGATATTCTTAAAGATGCGTGAGGTTGACTTGACCAGCTTGTCGAACTAAGGCCTCAAGTCGCCTCATCGTGAGGGGAGACCCGACAATTATGAGTTGTACTATTGATTATGGTTGATAATGGCTATATCTATACTAATATTATAAAGAGGAATCCTTTGTATTTTTGTATGTTTGTAACGAAAAAACTCAAAAACTAATGAACCGATTTTAAAACTTTCTTCACCATTAGAATGCTACATTATCACTGAGTAACATAAACTATATTTATTACTAGAAAAGATAAGGGATCCTTGTTAAAACTTCAGTAACGTGAACCAAGGTGTAAAAAAATTGCTTAAATATTTCTTTCATCGCATACGCTGCGGAAACTATTGATGATAGGGCAAAAAATTGTTCTACAATATTAGAGAACATATCAAGATAAAATTATAAATATACCTCAAGATGTTTAAAATTAAAAGTACACCCGTGCGAAGCCGGTGCGCGCCGCTAGTGTTTCATAAACAGAAATTGTTAAGTTTTTATCTTAATTCAATGGCGACTTCGAGGGTTTCCTCTATTGTCATTAACAGTGCACTCGTTAAAATTAACACAGTATCCATTGTACAACCTCAGTATTTCGTAGAAAGCGTTGCTAGGTTCACACATGAACGACAATGGCTGCAGTTCCAAATAACATAACACCCATCACGAAACAACGGGTTGGTAACTTTCACCTGGTGCTTTTTTTTTCTTATTTGATACGTGAATTATGTACCAACTGGAACTTTTAAGCGACGTATTAAAATACAGCTTATAGGCAAAGGGTATTATAGTATATATGAATATATTAATGACAAGGACGTCTGGAAATAATAGTGTCGAAACCAGTTCTGCACAGGTTTAAAATTTTGTAATTACCATGTGTTGTTTAAAAGATGTGCTCTGGAGTTTCTTCTTCTCAATGTTAAGGCAGCTTTTCGAAACGGTGGTAGAAGCAAACTGTGACGTGCATAAGTGTACTTATAGAATACCGACATGATTAAGTGATTTTGAATTTAAATTTTGAGGAAACGGTTATTTATGTGTGCAACGTGGTTACTTCTTTTGGGATTCTAGTTCTAAAATTCAGTTCCGGTAATTCATCTGTTCAAGCGGCATCGACACCTGTTATCTCATCTGTTTGTAAAATCTGTTGTGATCAATTTATAGGTTCCGTTAAGTGGTGGTGTCATTTCATGGGTCTAGAAACAAAGAACAAGCAAATGACAGTCATCGAGTGTTGACGGAATATTTTATAGTTATAATAAAAAAAAATGAAGAAGGCTTGAGAGCCAGTGCTTTCTTTCTTATCTTCTTATTTCCTGATCGACAACGCATCGATACCTTTGATCTTGCTGATGTCTATAGGCTACGATGACCACTTACCATCAGGTGGCTCGTCTGCTCGCCTATCGACTATTAGCATAAAAGAGAAGGGGATTGTGTTGGTCGGTGGGAGTGGAACGTGAGGGTATTCGGTCCTACACAGGCAACTGGGTAAGATGTCGAGTAAAGTTGATTGGATTAAAGCGTACCAAGTTTTGATGTCATGTCAAACTGTAAAAATAGTCATACTATTAAATAATTGTAGGTGTATACTGTTATTATTATTCAAAGTAATCTCCGATATGCTTCTATGGCTGCCTGCTGCCTGCTTATAATTCAGAAAAGAAGTTCCGAGAGTACCTACTGCCTGAGAATGAGCCGCCTTAGCGATAAAACTTACGATCATCAATTTCTGATATTTGTAAATGTTTCAAAATCAATTTTCATACTGTTCGAATACAATGGAGTGACTACCTAAGCTTATTATTTATTTGATAATATAAATTTGTGACTTCGTAATTTATTATGTGTGGCATGAACGCGTAAAAGTTTTAAATATAAATATTGTTGCATCAAACTGAATAAAAAAATTTTGGCTTGATAATTGATGCACACGAATCGGTGATCGACGCCGTTACACATTTATTCCTATTACTGTAATTATAATTCTTTTAATTGATAAATATGTATAATTACTGTACCAAACACTAATAAGGGTAATATACTACGAAAACTAAATTGAATGTGATGTTATTACGTACATTTATAATAATGACATTTATTTCCATTGCATTTTAACAAATATTCTCAAAATAACATTTTTGAAATTGAAAATTTAAAGCCATTCAGCTATTTTCCAATTTTGAACACTCGCAAAATTGAAAATTCGAATGCAAGCTTGAAATTTGGTCCAGAGCGCCGAATTATTACGTTAAACCACACGCGATCCTCAATAATATGGAAAGGCGATCGAAGTGAATATCGGCATGATTTCTCGAAACCACAACAAGAGTTCTCAGTACTCGGTTCATGCAAACAATCGGCCATACACAAAAACCTAACTGGAGCATTGGCCTCGCGAATGTTGTCTTTGTAGCGTCATGAATGAGATTATCGCGCAGCTTGCGAGTGAAATTGCGTGTGAAAACTATTACATTTTTGCGATAAGAATATTTGTACGATAGATAAATAGTGTTTGGTACAAGTGAGACGTTCGGAATACCACATCGTAGTATACCAGTGATATGTTACACTGAGGATTGCGCTGATATTGAGTAATAATTTATCTTAAATACGTATTTAAATTTTTAATAATGATAATATCAATGAAATTTAATTCTGTACCTAACTGTATAAATATTAGTCATATAGTGATGAAACATATTTTTATTTGTTATCACAGTCACTATATTTGATGGTAATGCATTTATTGAATAATAATATAGATTTTATTAGATTACAGCTTCGAATATAAACTTAAAAAGATTGCTTTTGTGTTTATTAATGTTTTTTCCCACGAAAAATATTTATGAGTTAATAGTTGAATTGAATACAGAAATATATATTAAAAGAACAATCACACAATATGACCACAATATTATTGTAAGAGTCTTGAAAATTAATTAAAATTATCTTATTTATAACTGTCGTTGTTCTAAGCCTCATTTCCAAAAAAAAAACATAAAGAAGCCTAAAACAATTTGGTGGAAAAATCCCTGGTCATATTCTAGACAATGCATATAAATTTGCGAAAGAGAATAGAATAATAATATCAATATCAAAAGTTCACACGCCAGGATACTCTGTTGTTCACGGCGTGGACTTACACAAATTAGACGTCACAAATGCTCATGCTCTGAGACATTTATCTGTCACATAAACATCTAACCCGGCCGTAAATTAGACTACTACTACTGTAGCTACTATGTTGGCTTCGGGGTCATATATAACATAGAATGGCCAAATTACGGTTCGTGGAGGGTTTAAAGGTACTCACCCGCACGAACGGGTTCTTCTTCGGCAAGTCATGGTCGACCTCATCCCTGGCCTCGTCATCCTCTGCGGAATTCACCCGCACGCACGTCCTATGTACTTGCGGCTCACCCATACCCTGAACTCATCATACACGATAAATACACCGAAACAACACTTCACTGCACGTACACAAAACACATTTCAAAATTCACAACACAATTTTCATTTTTGTTTACAACATTGAGTCGCTATAAAATTTTAGCTGTTCGATTTCGGAACGATTTCGTATTTGGAACGATCAAAAAAATTTAAACGCTGATTTAAAATTCGAATAAAATTAATTCGTTAATCCCAGCGAAATTTTACCGCGCGAAACACTGAATTCTTTTCTTTTAATCCGCTGCGATCTGAAACAGAAGAGTCGCGGTGAGGCAATGGTTTACGACAGTGTAGATAATGACTAATGCTTGGTTAGTAATGATATCATTAGGAGCAAGTGTGGCATATTTAGGTGTTTACACATCGCCAATCAGATAAGAAGTACCTGGATTGTTGATTAATTATTTAATGTGGAAATTATTGACATACATATGTCGACATGTTTTAATTACAAAAGATGTTTGTATGATAAACGGATTAAAGTATTACATTACTTTTGCCTTCATTGTAATTTTTTTTTTTAATGGAAATAAAATCTGTCGTGCCATCCACCTGGTTTAACCACATGTGGCCATTTCAACAATTAGGTGTTTGTAACAGTCTATTGCAAGCAAACAAGCAACCCATGCACTTGGCAAAGGGTATTCACAGGTATTGGTGTTGAGATGCATCGCTTCTTTACCAAGTATAGGTGGTGCGACACTCTTCTTATCCAAAGGCGATGTTGGTTGAAGCAATCTGGTTCACGGCAGAAAAAATCATGGATGTGTCTTTAAATGATACGTAATATTAAAAAGGCTTCCTGCTTCGTTTATTTGTTTTCAAAAATTTGATCTCCAAAGATTAAGCATTCGGAATGTACGCCTTATATGTGGAAATGTGGGGAGTCATATGAACGCACCGTTGGCTTTTTGCGCAGTACATACATACATGGTACTTGTAAAGTCGTCCTTAGGAGACTTTGAAAATCTTTATAATTTACCTTTCACGAGAAATACGCTCGCTTTCAAGAAGCGAAGGGTCACAAGGATGATCGAGAGTGATTGAAAGTTAAATAAATAGTTGTAAGAAAAGTTTACTATGTTATCTTAATCTATTTCTGACACATTTAGACAGAGTCTCTTATCAGTATTGTATCTTACCAGAGAGGCAGAACTGTAACATTATAGCGAGTACTCGGATATGAAGTTTATTTGAATTAAATTAAAATATTTCCATGAACAATTGTGAAAATACTATCACGAATCGTTTTGGAAAGGTGCCTAATCTCAGGAACGAAAAATAGGTCAATATACTCTCTCACCACGTATATCTTTAAAACTGTGTGTTGTTTTCCACTTTACCATAAGGATACGGTGACTTTTAACAATTTTTATATTCCTTTACTTATATTTAGTAACCATTGTGCCCTAACGGTTCCTTGTATCAATTATATCAATGCCACAACAATGTATGAACTGGCAGTGCAAACACTTTACAGTACAAACAAAGATGTTTTCAAAACAAACAGACTGTCTGTTACCGAATGGAAGATACACACATGAAGGAAACGACGAGTTTTCTGTAAACAGATCAAGTTCCCGTTTCAGAGCGGTGTTAGAACGAAATAGGGTTGTCAACTTTAATGAAAAATAATACTAAAATTAAATCCAAGGCAACCATGCTCATGATTTGCTGGGTTGGCTGACTAGATACCGCCCACCCCCATCTGGGGTCAACCGTGAAATGTTTTTTACGTTTAGATTGAAGTACAGAGTCACGAATAAGTGGGTCCTTCGTTTCCATCTTGGACGTAACGCGTCGATGACACCTTTGGTATAAACGATTTTCTTCAGCGTGGTCAATACGGCTTCACTGAAGGTCGCAGTACATCTGATGCAGGTGATAGACTTTTAAAACACATATTTGAAGCCTGGGAGGCATCACAGAATGCAATAGGTGTTTTTTGTGATCTGTCTAAAAAGTTTGGTTGTATTGAGCACGAAACACTACTTCTTAAGGTAAGTTACTATGACGTCAAGTATAGTGCTCTCAATGCCTATTTGAAGGGTAGAATTCAATGTGTGATCGTCATTGTAATGGGTGTACCGCAGGGTTCTATTCTAGGTCCGTTCCTTTTTCTAGTGTATACTAACGATTTGCCGTATTTTATTAGCAATCATGCGGACATTGGGTACTCTTTGCCGATGACACATCTCTAACATTTAAGACTTAAAGAAATAAATTAGATTTTGTCAATGTAAACAGTGCTTTGTCGTATGTATCGTATTAGTTTTCCATAAACAATTTAGTTTTAAATGCTAAAACACGAAGTGTATAGAGTTTACACTACCAAATGTGCAAAAAGTAGGTAAAATTCTTACATTAAATAACGAATCATTAACTATGGAACAATCCACAGTTTTTTTTGGGCCTCACTTTAGAAAAGTAAATTTCGGTAAATTGCCCATAAATCGGTTCTCGCAGGTAAACTTATTAAGTCTGTTTGCGCTATTAGAAAGATTAGACTGATTATAGTTATTTAGTTATCAATAAAAAAATTAAATATGTACCAGCGGAAATGTGATACACACCATCGAGAAATAAGGTATAATTTAGTGGTTACATCTGCATATCGCCCTCAAACGGTTCAGCGTTCTTTTTTGGAGTTCGTTTTTACAATAAGTATCAACGTGAGTTACCCATTGGAACTTTTCAGCGACGCATTAAAACACAGCTTATAGGTTAAGGATATTATGGTTCAAATGAGTATATGAATGACAAGGACGCCTGGAGATAACAGTGTCGAAACCAGTTCTGCGCAGGTTTAAACTTACTTTGTAATTGCCGTGTGCTGTTTTAAAAGATGTGCTGAGGAGTTTCTTTCGCCGTTTCTTCTCCTAAATGTTAAAGCATCTTTTCGAAACGGTAGTTGGAGCAAGGAAAGACATGCATAAATGTATTTACAGAATTAATAAATGATCAAATGATTTTGAATTTGAATTTAATGTGAGAGGTAGACCACCACAGTCCATCAAACTGCCCAAGTACCTTTGAGGCTATTATGCAGACTTTTTAACTACCTGGTAGTTTTTTACGATACTTAATTTTCGACACGCATATAATTTTAAAATTATAGATGTGCAGCGCACGGACCCTGGCGATCCGTGCACAATCAACGTTTAAACCACTGGGCTATCATTACGAGCCCATACAAAAGCCGATGGGCATCACACAAAACACCGTGTTCCGCAGTGTCCCCACAACACGCGGTTCTGCTCTGATTCCCTCACATTTCTACACGAAGCACTCACGTCAGTTCAAGGCTAGATTTAAACTTATCGGATTACAATAATTATAAATAACTGGCTCATCAGTACTGATATGGAAGTAGCGCTTGGAATACAATTACACTGCCATTTGTGGTGCTCACAGCAGTCATACCGCTTCTCAACGTGCTCTTGAGGGTCCGACCGAAAAATATGTAGATGGTGAAGTCGCATTCTCCGGCATTTGTGGTGCGGATAGCAGCAACACTGCTTCTCAACATGCTCTTGAGATCGCGGTGAAGTCGCGATCACCAAGTGACGACGGCTGAAAGTCTGATAGGTGACGTTATGGTATCCCTCATGGTAGAATGGGATGTGTCTTGTGCGAGTTGCGCGCGCGCCGGTGACGTGGGCCCGGACAGGTGGAGTCGGACGAGAGATGTGTTCGCAGGAATATGCCTATAGACTAGGGATGTTATGGAGCTCCGTAACCGTGAACGAAATTATCGAATGTCCGAAATAAAAATGTATCTGAAACCGTAACCGAATCCGATAGCAAAGTTTCGAATAATTTCCTTTAGGGGCGGTGTCTAGATGAAACACGTTATGACAGGGCTCCGCCGGCCGAGCCGTTAGACTATACACTATCCGGGTCGTCCTCAATTTAGCCAGTTTTTGTTATTTCATTTTTATTCTGTGGTTTTACCCATGACACAATACCTAGAAATATAGTCAAACCTTGTAAATACGTTATGTTATTTTTGCAAGTTGCAAATCATCTAATGTCTATAATCGAAATTATCCCAGACAGTCGGATAATCCGAAATAATTTCACATCCGTCACCGAAACCGGTAAAATGTTATTCATATATCCGAATCGGTAATACTGTATACCTACTTTATGACAAAATGTGTAATAATAGTTTTAAGTAAATTAAATTTGCATGACATATTGTACACTAATAATAATAACTATTATAACGATTTAAATGAATAGCTGACATATAAGTATTAAATGATTATAATATAAATTGACATTATGTAACCTAAAATTTGCATGCCATCTTTATGGTAAATTGTGAGCATTTTACTGTATAACAGTACTGTATAGCAGTAAGATCTTTTGTTAGCACAATTTTAGCAAATTAAAGATTCATTCATTCATTCGTAACAACCCTACTAGCGGAATCATAGATGGCGTATATCATGTATGTATATCATGTATGTATGTTTGATTGGTTACTGTAACACCATACATCCAGACCCACTATTAGAGGAAGCCAAAAAATTATACAAGGTAGTAAATAGTCGTAATGGAATAAGTTAGATAATATAATGCAGTAAGTTAGAATATTAAGGTATCAAATATGTCTATATTGTAACCAAGGCGTCTTAATCGCGACAGCGATACAGCCTTTTTTGTTTGAATAAAAAAACAACCCTACTATAGACTAGTTCATTAAAGAAAAGACGGACATTGTTAAATTAGTATTAGTTGTGTGTTGGTATATACTTTTATCATAATTGCATGTTTTCCTTTGTGGAAGGAAGGGAGGTTTCATGCATGTATAGAAGTATATACCATCATACATTGTGCTTGCAGATTGGTGCAAAGTAAACTAATTTAATAACAATGAATTTCCGCAAAGTGACGCCTGATACTATCAACTATAAAAGATAGACGATCAAAGAATGTCGTTCATTGGTTTAATGCATGCATGGTAATGGTACGTGTACAATTTATATTTACAGACTACAAACAGACATTACGCATTCTAGGTAATTAGTGTAAAAACTATCGGAATTACGATTGGAAGTGTATTAGGCTCTGGGTTCTATAATAAATATTATAAACAGTACAATCGCAAACACAGACGCACAGACAAACAGGCACAAATTCTAACAACAATTATTCTATTGAGTTAATAAAGGGCCCTAAAAATATTTTTACTTATATATGATTCATGTATAGTAAGCGATCAGTTAATATTAAATTTATAGATACTCGTACATATATACGAATGACAGATTAAGTTTTAAAAAAAAAATCCTGTCAAAGTGACAGTTGGATATTATCATTACAATACAGAACGAATATAAATATATTATAAAATGTAGTATGATTCTGACTGGTGTATGTTTTACTGTATGTAAATTTCGTTACAATTTAATCTAAATGCAATATTTTAACTTGCCACTGTTTAATATGTAATTTACAATTTTTTATTTGTATTGCCACCGTAAACTACAGCAATATTTTTATCTAATTTAATTTTGTTCTTTAAATAAATGGTCTGATTTTATTTTTGAATTTCAAATTAATAAGCTTTGCCCATTCGCCCAAGTTGTGCCAATTTTAAGTTATTTGGCTGTCTCAAACTACGTGAAAAGTAATTATAAGATTCCATTACATTCATAGACTAATGACAAAAAAAAATTGTACTTTCCATAGGTTAATATTTCAATAATGGTGTCAATTCAGATGTCATTGAATTGCAATGGATCAATTCATTACAATAATTGGTTCTGTATTTGGTTCAATGTCGTCGTGCAAGGTCTATGGTTCGCTTGAATGAAACTCTTTTACGGTGATCACTTGTCGAGCTGAATCATCAGATCACAGTGTAATGACTCAATAAACTTGTAAGTACTACTTTCATGAAATATTGTTTTTTGCAAGTAATTGAAATTAGGAAGGATGGGATAATTTTCTGATTACACTATTTTCTATCTTTAAAAAATGAACTATAACCAAACATAATTTCGCTTGTTACTGGGTATCATATAGATATAACTTAAGTTTAACTTAATATTTACAACTTAAATAATTTGAAAGAAAGTCGTGAAACACGCAGAAACTTTTTGCAAAAATCATTTTATTTGTGTCAGATCTGGCCAGATACAACTTTTTTTAAGAGTATTATAATTTAGGGGCGAAAATACAAAATATATTCCAATTTTAAATTTCCCTCAAAAAAATTGACGAGGTGATTGATACTATCTGTTGTTCCATTGGAAACTAAATTTATGTCGTAGGCATTTTGAAAAACAATTCTCAATTCTGTATTATACTACTTTTGGCCATATTGGGCAGCCTACAATACCGACCCCAATCCCAAGCTGGAAGAACAGGGTGTCGTAAGAGGCGACAGTAGCCGACCCGCTTTGTGGTAGGGCTTCGCGTAAGTATTGTATTATCAGTATTATTATTAAGTCATTGATATTATTACTGGTATTATTATCTTGCCGCGAAGCCTGCCAGGCTATCTACCACCCTCCTGCTCGAGTCAGCCGCCAAACGACTCGTCGTGTTCCGGCTGGGGCTTCTCGTAGTACTTTCTTTCATTCTTTTATTTTCTTGGCCTACACCGCTACAGTGATGCTTTTAGCATTACTGATGTCCATGGGCGGCGGAGACCACTTACCATCGGCTGGTCCAACTGTTCGTTTATCAGTTATTTGCATACAGGTACCATTTTCAAAACCAATATTCGTAAGTGGATCTTTCCCAACCACAAACATTAATCCACGAAATCATCGAATATTACTTTCCCACATAATTTGAAGTCGTTGTTACAAGTGATGTCATTCCGACCTTGCTCCACCATTGTGGATGGTAATGAGTTCCTGTTATTGACATCGGGGACAGAACTACATATTCTTTCGAAACGTGGTGCACAAATACTTTCCGCGGTGTGTAATTTTATGGGTCACCGTGCTATGTGTGCGTCAAGATGCACTGTAAGGTTAAAAACCATGATAATTCTGTTTCAATTTTGGAGCGTACTGTTTCAACACTTTGGAAAATGAAATTTGGATGATGAAAATGAAGATGAAGTACGCACCGTTTGACAAGAGCACGATGCAAGGATTTCTTTAGTTAGTTTCGTCTTCAAAAGGTTCACGCGTTCTTTATGGGGCTTGGAGTTCGTTTTTACAATAAGGTTCCGAAGTTAATACGTGAGTTACATATTGGAACTTTTAAGCGACGCGTTAAGATATAGCTTATAGGCAAAGGATATTATATTATAGATTAATCTATTAATGACAAGGATGTCTGGAAATAATAGTGTCGAATCCAGTTCCGCGCAGGTTTAAACTGTTGTAATTACCATGTGTTGTTCAAAAGATGTGCCGAGGAGTTTCTTTCGCCGTTTCTTTTTCTCAAAGCTTCTTTTTCTTTTATTTTTCTTAAAGCATCTTTCGAAACGGCAGTAGAAGCAAAAAATGGCGTGCGTATTTACAGAATACCTACATGACTAAATGCATTTGAGTTAGTCAGCTGTGCGTGGCTGGTTCGATGAAATCACGCATCGAGAGAACTCAAGTAAGAAGTAACACTGCAGGCGGAACGTCAGGTCGATATGTTTGAAGCTAAAGTTACTGCTGTAAAGTATCCAGATGTTTCAGGATGTTGAGTTGTTTGTCACCATTTTTGAATAAAGAACGTAAAATAATATAGTGAGAATAATGAGGGTAGTAAATGATTCTACCTACCTCCAACGCACACTCTGGTGTCGAGTGCGATTAGTCTAACGTTGGAAATGAAACGAACACGTTGTAGAAACACGCATGCTTGTACGAAAAGCCAATTTTTTTAATATAAATCAGGTGTTTTTTAAACGAGGCTTATTTTTATATTGGTTTAATCAAATTATGTATAATTGAACAAGAAATAAAACGGTGCAATTTTTAATGCCGCTTCATTGCTGGAATATTAATCTTATTTGTTAAATGGATATTTTTTCAAAGTTGCATTTTAGTTCTTTTCAAGCCGTCGTCAAACCTAAAAACCTGGGATGGTTCGTTTCTTGGATCCCATATGTTATGTTAAATTTCGTCAAGGGCGTGTGAAGTCCATCAATCTGCAGTTGGCCAGAGTGGCGAAGCATGGACGTTGCCACTTCACTTACATTCTGGCAGTTTCTGGTAACAAACCATATCACCATCATATTGCGTATGCTGCATCTGCTGCGTATTTTCTATAATGATTGTGATAGTGATTATTTTATTTTTATTCGTTTATTTTTATAAATATTTTTACACCCATGTATGCGGAAAGTTTCGCTTCTCGCTTTGATATTTTTGTTCATATTCATTCCATACGCAAATACCTTCCGCATAATCACCCAATTCAGTAGTAAAAACCGAATCAAAATCTGTGTAGTTAAAAAACATAAATGTCATAAAAGTTATACTCATATTTCTGAGGCTTACATGAAATATGTGAACGATTTTCTTTCTGATTTCTAAATTATATCATTGCGGACATTATGCCAATTAACAATAACACGTACTCACGATTTTTGTATTTTACATCAGTGGGTACTCTACTGGGTGCTCACAATTATAATGTTCAAAATCGTGAGTACCCGTTAGAATTAAATCGAAAAGTATTTCGGTTATATATTTCACAGTATCAGGCAGCCTAGTATAATTTTATACACACGAGATCAAAAGATAAAATGGGTGTCGTCGTGAGAGACACGGGGGGGG
>PDGT01000059.1:1484692-1530319 GCA_003671415.1 Megathymus violae | reverse complement strand
GGGGGGGGGTGCCCACAGATTATTCAAGAATACATTACTGCGCCATTTCTAATATATGCAGCATGCAATTACTCCATTGTCTTATTTCGCTGAACGTCACAATGGAATGGAAGGCATCACAATATTAATTTATCCGATTCGGATCAATGTCGTTTCATCAAGGTTGTAGAATGTTTATGTATGTTAATCTATGACATTTCATTGTCTATGGGTGTTTGTTTTCCTTTTCTTTACTGATACGTACTTAACCAGTTTGCAATGACATAGTTTGAATGTTTTTTTTTTATTCAGGTTATTTGCGACATGTCCTATCCTTCAGGTGAGTGTGAAATAAATAATTGCCCGTCCGGGTATAGAAATCGGGATTATCCTCGTTATTGTTTATTGGCTCGATTCTGAAATATTGAAAACGAATGTTAATACATAGATCTTTGTCCAATTAATCTCAGTATTTTGGGCACTGTTAGGCTCGGACCTTGTCTTATATTGAGAGGGGTTAAGACCAAAATCGTAGTAGTCGGATTGGGCAATGTGTCCACTTCACGCGCCTTCGAGAATGTTATGGAGAACTCTGGGCTGCGTAGAATTCCCTACGATATTATTCTTCACAAAATAAAGTTACTATCAATTTGTAATACGCGTATCATTTTAAAAATGAGATAGGATTCGAACCCGGAGCCGGCGATCGACGTTCAAACCACCGGGCTATCGACGATTCCAAAACATGTGCAATTGCGATTATTGTTTTTAGGTGTTACAGTCGAAGTACGTCGATCAGCGGTCCGGCTCGCTAACTGTAACTCAACAGTTACGTGCGAGGGAGACGGCGGCGTGTGGTACGGGGTGGGAGAGGGACGGACGCGGGGTGATCAATTTGTGCGCCGGCAAGTGGAGTGTGAAGTTGTCAGGGTTGGCAATGCGTTACATTTTTGACTTGAAAGATCTTGCGTGTCCCTCACCAGCCTTGGATCTCAATAACCAGTGAACCTAAAGTGAATTTTTTTGTACGTTACCTTCAACGATCTTTTCCTTTAATTTATTTGGATACTTTATATAAATAATATTGTATTGTAGTTTTCTATATAATAATGATCACAATATACATCTATATTTTAAATTTAAATACAAATATGTAATTCTTTAAAAAATATTATAAAATGTTCACTTAAAGACCGATCGTGTACACAATCAACCCAAACGAAGTCGGGGCGCGCCGCTAGTATTATAAAAAAATTTAGTGATCGAATAAGATTAAAAGTTATCAAATATGCTTTTAATTCCATGACGAATCCTCATCATATTATCAAATATTCATTTTTTAACTTAAATTTGTGTACTTATTTATTTCATATACAATTTACACAGCGCCAACCCTATTCCAGTTGATCGCGCATGACGCATCACACGCACGCCCACAACACAACACAATCACACACGCACGCACACATACACACAAACCCACAAACACCGTCGATGGCTGTTCACTTCCTGCATTTTTATGTGATCCTTGTAAGGAAGGAAGCCGGGAGCGCACGGGTGAAGTCATTTGTCTTGCTCACGGGGTTTTTGTTAATACCATGTTGCTAATGGGACTTTGAAAGACGATAAAGAGTTCCCAGACGACTTTGGGACTTTGAAATGTACGACTATTTGTAATGGTCACCATTTACTGCCCCGCCCTGTTTCAGTCACAATGAACTTAGTGTATTTTTTTAATGATTAATCAACGGTATATTATTATTATTATTATTGTTGTTTTTACAAATTTTGTTCTCCCAAATAATTGGGGTATAACCATATGTGCGGGCTTTTAGCCAAGCTAGAAATGGTGGGTATGATATAAGTATATTAAATAAATATATAATTAATTTTAGGGTTAATGTGGGGGTTTCATGTTTGATCTATGGACAGGAACTTTCTTACAATTCTGCATGTTATTACTATTATTATTGTTATTAGTGTAAGTAAGTACATCCTCCACAAGCCGGCCTCATCAATCCTTGCACTTATATTATATTGACAGCATGCCTTTCCTTAACAAGATTTCTTAGAGTTACAATAATAAAATTTAAATAAAATTCTGGATTCTCAGTAATAAGTACTAGTGACAAAAACCGGTCAACTGCCTACGGCCGTTTATGTGCAAAGATGGACAACGATGGCACAGAATGCACTGTTTATTTTTTTTAATAAATTGCAGGACAATATTATAAATCCAAATTCATTTTGAATTATTTAGCAAGAAAAACTTTAATAGTTTATTGTGTACTGCTGATACAAGTGTTTTTAGTGTCTGACGGTTAATTTCAAAGCGGGAGGTATCTTGTAAAGCCTCGGGTTTTTTTAGGTTAGTGTAGGTTATGTTAGGCTTTAGGTAATGATCCCCCCCCCGGGGGCCGCCACCTTGTCGTGGTGGGGTGGGGGCTTGCGTGTCCTAGTGATCCCTGAGGCTATACGGCAGAGTTACTCATACCGGAAGTCGCAAGGTGAAGTACCAGACTAAGAGCGGCCCACGGAGTAGGTTCCTCCGGGTGTTCCTCTGTTGAGTGGAGGGCACAGCGGACGGGAACGCGGTGGTTGCGTTCGGGCCCGAAAGGGTTTGATCGCGGGCAGTAGAGCGCTATTGGTGCCCGAGAGCGCTCTAGGCGAAGGAGGCCCGCGTAGGCGGGCCAACCGTCGGGACGTCACGATTGAATGCGCGAGCGATCCCGTGGCGCCCCATGAAGACGATGAGGGCCCCGCTGGGTTTAAGTAGGTATTATGGCACGTAGGGGCAAGCCAGCGAGTCCCACATACCCGCCGCCTCCCCGCGGCGGGATGCGTAAATGCATTTCCCAGCGTTAAAAAAAAGGCTTTAGCATTATATAGTTCGTCTATGTTTCTGGTTGTAGGTTTTGTTATGGTCGTCTATCTATCTATCTATGTATGCACTGCTGATTGACAGAGAAAATTATAAATTCAAAGTCAAAATCATTTAATCATATAGGTATTCTGTAAATAGACTTATGCACGTCATTTTTTGCTTGTGCTACCGTTTCGAAAAGGTGTTTCAACATTGAGGTGAAAAAACGGCGATAGAAACTCTGAATGTAAAACACTTCGAATGTGAATTTGATGTATAAGCAATTCAATGTAGCTCTTGTAATGTCGGCGACCAAGTTGAACTCAGGACAGACCTCTAACTCAGATACAGGGTGTGTTCCAGACTCCTGTTAGGCTCCGGTAAGCCCAGTGGGTTGGGCGACCACACGACCTAAGACAATAATTCAGCGTACGCGCTGCAGTAATCCGTGACTCCTGATCAGGAATGCATCGATCGATACCATTTGTGACGATATTCGGTCTGTGACACTTCTTAGACGGGTGGTTAATCTAATACAGTTCACTATGTATTCTATTGCACACGGTAAGTTGACGTGCGCAATAGTGCTCGGAGATGGTGGCAAGCAGATCGTGTCCCCGGTACCAAAGGTAAATGGTTCGGAAGAAGAATCGAGCCAGTTCAAAATGCAGATCAAGAATGTCGATCATAGCTCGGAAGATTTTGCAGGCCGTTACCGATTGCTCCTATTCATCCCGTTTTAATAATACATTTCAAATCGATTCAATTTTGTTTTGATTCAAACTACAAAATTATTAGGATTTTTATTTATTTAGGTATGGAAAGATGAAATTCTCAATTTCAGTTACAAATGTGTAAAAAATTTAAATTTGTTAGGAGATTATTATAATAGATTCAGTGCTATCAAACGTTTTATTATTACACGTGTTAAGATAGACGGACAGTGAAGAAGTACAATAAACAATGTTGAGGTATGTACGTAAAAAAATACTCTGATAGTTTTCTTAAGACGAATAATGTTAACAATATTAATACTAGGAATAATACTAAACTGACTGTTACAAATTTCAGACTAAGCAAAACTATTGGCTCTTTCATGGGTAGATATGTAAATATTTATAATAAAATTCCATTACACTTGACAGAAATGCCATATTGTAAACTAAAAACTCACCGCAAAACCATTCTTATCAAAAAAGGTTATCACAAACTTGATGATTACTTTAAGGATAAGACTGCTTGGACATGAGTTTAATATGTAGCCACAAGTGCGTTCTGTGACTGTGAGTAGGAAACATATTCCTCGGGAGTTTCTTGGCGCTTTTTCTTTCGGGACCACTCACGGTAGGGATTCGATGAAGCGGTGGCGTAGTTTGACGTTCGAAAAGTGTGTGTAAAAACCAACTTCGAATAAATATAACTTCATTTGATTTTATTTGAGGCCTCTAAACCAATAGCAGAGCCAAGTCAATCAACATTAAAATTTCCAACAAATACTTAATGTGCGTCACAGATTCAGCCCATCATACAGTGTCATTATATGTGTAGGTAGAATGTTTCCTTTGTGTAACAAATAGAAGATAATGATAGAATTTTAACAATAATATTAATAAGATACGCAACTCTAAAGATACATACCATCATAGATCGTGCTCACGGATTGTTTCAAACTAGATGATTACTAAATCAAACGACCAACATCACGTCCAACAGTAGACCTCAACCAATGATCATCAGCATGATAATCTCGCGACGTGACGACGTAAAGCGTGACCCGGCAAACCGGAAAACTACTTCCAGTACGAACGGGCAGTTGGGCAAGGTTACGGCGAGGTCGGAGCCGCCTGCGCGACACGTTCGCGCCAGCGCATCCAGGACCTTAACATCGACACCGTTCGAACCGTTGTTCCATGGAAACGACGGCGGAGTATCGCCCCGAGCGGTAACTTGCAACTTATTAAGAAAATATTAAGATTTATAAATGATTTCTAATTGAGATTCATGTACTTAATTGTTTCTCTTCAATTCATGTCGATTGGATTCATGGATAACTTCCGCGGGCAGGTTTCCATTATGATTTTTGCCGTGAATACGCAAATTGTGGAGAGCTTGAAGCTTCAAGTGTTAACAAGGGGTTTTTAAAAAATATTTAAGTGACGTATTACTTGGGGGTTTCATTATCCGTTCTTGACTGCAAGCGAATTTGCCAAGAACATAGTGGTCTTGTCGGAGATCCCTGGGAGTGGTTATGGTTGATGTGGTGGAGAGCCAGGAAACTTCCGTTTCTTGTTTGGCCGGAAACGACGCGTTGGTGGTCGAGGGTTGACTGGAAGAATGTCTTTCGCATTACCTTTGTAGTTTCAATTAAAAATAATATAAATAGATGATAGGATTGTAAGGCTTACGGCGATTCATTCGATAAAGCTCGCGATTCAAGTACTTTTTTTGCAATTGCATGGCGGCTGTTTTATGTCGTATATTAATCAAAATGGTACTCTCCTCATCCCAGTATATTATATATGTATATATATATACCAATTCGGATGATAACTCACAGAAACGTTAACGTTCGCGGGCTACGCTCAAGGGATCACCTTAACTTCATGCTGTTTTGTTTTTTTTTAATTCCCAATTATCAATTACTGAATTGATTTAAATAATTTGTTATTTAGCAAAAACACTATCGATGTTTTAACTTGTTGATACAAAGTTTATAAAATTGCGTTAATCTCTAGTTTTCATTCATGGGATTGGGCTTCTATTTGATAGGAAAGAAATGTGTAACTTCCCAGTGATTATTTATATACGAAAAATATAAATATAACATTTCTATGTAAATTTTTAACTCTGACCTTTTACGCCCACGTCATTTAATTTTAAATACTGATCTAGCATTGCTTCCTGAAATATCTTATCAATTCCCATAATTAATATTCCAATAGATTCCCCAAAGATAAGGAGCAGTAGATACATTTTCGCGTGAACTGTTTGCTATCAACATGAAACGCGATATAATTATCTGTGTTGTCGCATGGCGGCAACGCGCAATTTCGCGCGCCACCTGTCAAAGTCAAGGTTAAACAACTCGAGTGCAATTTACATCACAAACATTATGTTTACATATCTAGTAATGGTTCTGATTCAATGGAAGCTGAATCCTTGCATCAGTTACTTAAGTTTTTTTAAAATATTCAACGTATAAAGACCCTGTATATGGTAAATTTTAGAGTGGACTTTGGCGAATATTACTGAAAAAAAAAGCTTGTCGAGAGCATCCTACGATATATCAGACCAGTTACAGTAAGGCGTTAAATGGATACCGTATTTCATGGGCAAAAACAAATACAATATCAATTGTAGACTTTGATATCATTGAAGCTGTTGAGCTAAAATTGTTGGGGTTTGTTCCACACTTTATATGTAAAAGGAAGGTGTCGAATGTACTAAGTTGAGTTAGTTAATTTTAACTCGTGGTACGCATAACCTATGATTATTAAAGCGTGTTTTTCATACGGAGCGATGGAAAGCGTATTGGGTATTTCGTCAAAGGACATTTACTTATCGCGTACGCACCAGTGTTCAGATGGCTCTATTTGACCATCAACGCAAATACAGGATGTTATAACTCAACTGGTGTCTATGTACCTATCGAACTAATGAAGCGATGGTTACTAGTTTTCATTTTGGTTGAGATTATTCTTGGTTATGATTCAAGAAAATCTGTTCCGGTGTGTGGTCGTTTCTAATTGAGTATTTGAAACCTTACACTTTTTGTATCAATTTTTTAATACGTAATAGACTAAATAGACTTTTTACACGCGCTGTTCTCGGCTTAAGCAATTTGTCAATGACTGTGTGCTATGTAACTAATGTAACTTCATCTCAAGGTGTCTCCGCCGTAACGTGTAACGTTCCGCGTCCATTGTTTACCGGGCGAAACAAAACAGGTATAATTGTATATTAATATGCATTACACACGTACATAGATAGTGTGCTGAGGAGCTTGTTGACGTCACTAGAACAGAATGGGGTAATTTATATTTTTAGTTACCATGATATAATTATCTGTTTAATAAAAACTTTGTGACCGAGTGACAGATAACGCGGTCTGCATCTAATCGCTGGCAGGTAAGTTTCAGCCGCATGTTCTTGAACTGATATTATCCAGCGCCTCCTTTAAGACCCAATCATAAGCTCATGCTCTCATGTTTTGAAATAAGAAATGTGTAATTTTAGTGTGAAATGCCTTTAGACGTACCAACGCCCCTCAGTTTTCCTTTTAGTTTCCTCTTTGTAATCGCTCAGTGAGTAAATTATTCGTAAATTTCGTATTTTTATTGATATTGTGGACATTTGTTACCAGCACCAAAAACTCCTCAAAACTGTGACAATAAATAAGATTATATTTTAATTCTTCAATTAAACTTAATAGCATAGTAGACATAAATAATCTACATTTTATTTAATTCACCTAAATTTTAGTTCACTCAGTTCATTACATGTTGAGCTAAAGAAAATAAAGTAAACTCGCCCTTGTCTGGCTACCCTTTGTAACCAACATGAAACATATTTACAAACATTGGCTAAACACTTTTGAGGCAAATTTTGTAAGCATCACTGTGAGGCCATGTTGAAGCTAGAAATTCGAACTTATATACGAGGTCCTACCGTCCAGCAGATTGCTCCACAGATTAACAATAATTTATAATGCGGATGATCTTCAAATATAGAACTTATAACTCGTACTGATGCATATAGTATCAAGGGCGCTATCACACACACACACACACAGTCACAGAAACTTATATTAAAGTTAGCCCTGTAAAATGTCACGCCATTTTTGTTGGTATCTCAAGTCGGTTGCACCTATCATGTTCGAGGGCTCTAAAATCTCGCTACGTACAAATGTTAAAGACCTTGGCAACTACATACATTGACAGTTCTTTAAACTGGAGTACTCGAATGAATGAAGTCTGTCGTTCCGTTACTGCCACGCTAACATTCTTCAATCGTCTCAAAAATTTTCATCCAATTGAGATCAAAATCTATCTGGTATAAACTCTTATCATTCCGATCATCAATTATGGTGATGTGTGTTACGTGGATTTTAGTGAGACTCTTCTTGCCAAGCTAGACCCTCTCATTGGCAATGCCGTACGCATTGTTTTCTGTTTTCTTAAATTTGACCATGTTCTACTCTTCAATTAAAGCTTTATTGCCCTCAAATCCGCGAGCGGCGGCACATCAGGTTACTTTGTTCACTCTTTTCCATCCTCTTCAACAACAACGTCCCTGGTTATTTATAATCCAAATTCCAGTTTCCGCATTCTTTCCATGATTGGCAGCTTCGATCTAAAGATTCACTCCTCCTCTCTATTCCAGTGCATCGATCGCATAGATTCGCAATTCACGATAATCTAAGAAGGTACGGGTACGGTTATATGAATATATAAAATGTATATAGTGTATGCATGTATGTATGAATGTTTGTGTTTGTTATTAGTATTTGTATTTTTAAGCCGTTATTCGTGTTGATCAGTTTAGCCTAATGGTTATCTGGTTGAAAATGCTTAACCATTAAGCTCGCCGTTTGTACCGTAATACCTATTTATTGTGGTCAGTAAAGTTTAAATAAATAAAGAAATAAACAACGTACAATCTGTATCGGTACATTTAAAAGTGAGAATAACTTCAGCGTCGATCCGTTAACGTTCAGTTCCGGTCTATTTACTCCGTTAAAACTTCTTGGCCGTTTCAAAGATGACAGAGAATATGACACAGACTGAGATGAACTATAAAATCTTGTATATACGAGTATGTAGTGTCTTATCAAATTCGTTTACCTAAATACTTTGATCTGAAATGACGCGTTGGATAATCAACTACAGGTGTTCCCAGTTTCCACCTTGGTTAATAAAGCGTCTGTGACGGCTCCGGAGTTACGGATGTAATTAGATGGAGTTGAATACTATTATCGTCTTGTGATCTGTCTGTTCGTTTGCTACACATAGTATTAATGTTATATATGTTAATTTTAGAAGTTAATTTTAGAAGATTTGGATACTAAAGTATAACAATTTTATGTAGTCAAATTAATAAACGTTCACACACTCACTCCCCAAGTAGGTGTCCTTATGTTACACGTGGTATGGACATATGTACACAAATCTGACATCAAAATCACTTATGGCTCGAAAACATTTAATCCTGTCACATGTATGTCTGTCCCGGCCGGGATCGAGCCTTTGACGGCCAGTTCACACGAAGCTTGACTACGAACTGCGCTATGAGATCGTATAATAATTATTGCCTAAATCTTGAACAATGATTTTAATAATTTTTTATATTTTTAAACTAAAATTTTGATTAAAAACTCTGTAAGATTATCTATAAAACGTCTTCGTACATAGCTTGTCCTCGCTCCGTGTACAGAAGTCACGTCGGGGTTGCCATGTTGATCACTGGAGCTCATCTAACATTAACTCGTCCAGTACAAAGGAGGTATCCCTTAGCATGCCCCCGCTAATAAGACATGCATTATGTTGGGTCCACTACTGTTGACGTGTTAGTTATATTCTTACAATTTTTACTACTTTTAGGATTCTGTTGCGTCATAAAACTTAACTATTATAGCATCATTAGCGTCTTTTTCTGTCTGTTCGTTTATAACATGTCAACTTTTCCAAATGTAGTGGGACAATCCATTAATTAGGAGCAAACGAAAGAAGTTTGGTGACCCAATCACGCATATGCTTATTATAAACACAGGAAATTCTGGTTTTTCATTGAATTTCTTTTTTACTTTTATTGAAATATTTTAATAATTTATATTAATGTGAAAAATATATATTTCTATACTATAATCTAAAGATGGTTTTGACCTATAAATGTTAATAATAAATATTTATTCATGTACATATACTATATATTTAATTCAACCCCATAGCCCAGTTGGTAGTGAACCTGCCTGCCGAGCGAGGAGTCCCGGGTTGGATTCCCGGCCGGGGCAGACATTTATGTGACAGATAAATATTTGTTCTCGGGTCATGGGTGTTTGTAATGTCATACATATATGTGTATGTCCACGTCACCCGCGACAGAAGGAATCCTAATGCGGGGGTGTGAGTGTGTAAACGTTAAAAAAAAATCAATATTTAAATATTTTATAATCAAATAAACAAAAATTATATTGAAAGACTATTTTGTACTAAGAACATTTTATTGTCTTTAAGAACTGTGCTTCGGTGTAACTGCAGCAATGCGGTTGTGGCATTACAGAGAAGCCCTTCACAGTTGATCGAATATTGTCCGCAGTACGCGGTGGTATCACCATCGCGCATTGGACAGGCTTCACCTAACTGTTTAATCATTGGAGGTTAGTATTAGGTGCTGTTTGTAATATCGAATTAGTGCATGTTGTGACGACAGAGAGAGAGCGAGAGAGTGTACGAATATGATACTTTGTATGTACAACAGACATGAGAGTATTCACGATCCTGTAGCGTAGTCGATAGTAGCCGTGTTCGCTGAGTGACGTCTCAGGTTCGACTTAATGCAGGCATTACTCGTATGTTAGAGACAAATGTTATCTTTTGGGTCGTGGTGTTTGTGATGCATTACTTGTTTGTTTATGTTAGGGATATTATGGATATGAAATTTCGGATCCGGATATGGATAAGGATTTAGAAACAATATTTTACCGGTTTCGGTACGGTTACGGATATTAAATTATTTCGGATAATTTCAGTTACTGATATTACATGATTTTGGACTTGTAATCAAAATATGTATTTACAAGGTAACATTTGGACTTTCTGTCTAGATATTACAATGATGGGAAAAGACCTTCAAAATATATAATAAAAACTGCCTCAATATTCTCAATGTTCAGACAATGAAAACTTGTCCTAACATGTTTCATTTAGTTTCTGCCCCTATCCAAACTCTTTAACACCCTTGGTTTATACCACCCGGGACACAAAGAATCTGTGGGGGTGTGTGCGAGCGTTTTTTATTTACTAGTAACTCGGCCCGACTTTATTTGAGTTGAACAATTAATAAATACACGTGAAAACCGAACTAATGTACCTTTGAACGGTAAAATATTTTTTGGATTTTTTGCCGTAGTTCCCAAGATAACCATCCACTTATACAGTTGTGATATTAGTAGTATACTCGTGGATAAAAATGTAGGTACACTCACTAAATATGGTTAATTATAGTAAACTTACCGCGGTTATATGTACATGTCAGATAGATTGCTATTAGGTTAAGTTTCATCTTTATCGGAGGCGGTATAATTTCTAAAGCATTTCCAAAACACAGGTAACACCAATCCGCGTTGGATGGTGCTAATGACTTCGTTCCCGGCCTCGTCATAACGAGCAGACTCATGTGTTGCAGTAGGCCTCTAATGAGTTGGAGGATATTGTATTCAAGTTATAGCATGCGTGTAAAGAATAATGTGTATCCTTTCCAGTGTAACCAATTCAATTAACGACCCCGTAGCCTCGTTGGTAGTGACCCTGCCCGCCGAGCGTGAGGTCCCGGGTTCGATTCCCGGCCGGGGCAGACATTTATGTGACAGATAAATGTTTGTTCTCGGGTCATGGATGTTTGTGATGTGATATTTGTATTTGTCCATGCCACCTGCAACACAGGGAATCCTATTGCGGGGGTGTGAGTGTGTATTAAAAAAATATTCCTATTATTTCCAGGCATCCTTGTCATTAATATATTCATCTATACCACAATATCCTTTACCTATAAGCTGTGCTCTAACACGTCGCTTCGTTACCTATCTTATCTATCTTCATCATCACCCATAATTGTCCCACTACTGGGCTCGTCGACCATGAGTTACCACCATCACACTGACTAAGTACGAATTAGCAGAAAATTTTATCGGTTTGCATGTTTCCAACGACGTTTTCTTTCACTGAAGCAAATAGTAATTCAATTTTAATATGGACAAAATTAACTATTAGAAACAATATTCGGACTACTGGGACACCAACGCTCAACTCACTTGGACATGTTATAACATAGTATTGTATATTGTATTTTTATTGATATTCTGTTCGGTATCAATGTAAACATAAGATTCTTCAGTAAAGTAATTACTTACGTAACAAACAACAGCAAGGCACGCGAATACAAAATGGCGGTTCACCTTGGCATTAGCACGTGACTCGCAGATAATAAATGCTAATTATCCTTTATTTTAATTAACGACTAAGGCTTAAGTTGCATTCGTAAAAAAGAGGTCGAGAGGAAACGTGCAGTCTTTGAAATGACGTCTTAAAAGTGTTTAGTTATAAACAGCAAATAAAAGTCGTTATATAGACGCTGATAAATAGAACGCGTTGTTATTATATTGTCCATGAACGCGTCTATGATATTCCCGCTCTTTTATACATTATCTGTCATTGTTATTAAAATATAGTGAAGTCACACACATTGTTTGCAATTAAAGTATTATATAGCTTTTTGATAAGTAAATACTTATTAAACGTATCTTAAATGCAAGCCTCTCTTGCTGATAAGTGGAGTCCGCTGTTCATGGATATGACTTTGGACAACACAGATGCGTTGCTGGTGAAACAGGATGGCACAGACTATAGCGATTTCAATGATGGAATAAGAAGGAACGCTCGCCATAGTCTCCATGGCGTTCGTTAACCAGCAGAATGCAAACCGAACAGAAGAGGACTCAGAGATGCATCGAACCCCTTACACCCCTTACACTCCAAAGTTGTGAGCTATGAGAATTTCCATCGACTATACCCTCTTGCCAGCAACTGACTGTATTTAATTTTTTATATATTTTATATATTAAAGGATAATGTCTAGCTATATTATTTTTATATGTACCTTACTATCCCACCATATATACTATAGGTGTATATACCTGTTATAATGTGTTAGAAGTTTAGAAGAAACATTACATGCAGTCAGTTTGGTTTGTAATTTTCAGCGAGACGTGACTGGTAAATCGCGGAGTTTTTTATTATCTGGTATTAAAGGTGAAGTACTTATTAAATTATGGTAACTAGTTAATTAAATAAATTGCATAGTATGGTAATTTCCGTCAAGTCATTGTTGAAATGATGATGGCATAGCCTCGTGACTGTGGATTTTAATGCGAATGATAACAATATCTACCTACTTACGTTACGTCTTATACTGGAACAAGCTGCATTAATCTTTCGGTAATGGTGTTGCTAGTTCTCAAAAGCGGGAAAGAAGGTCAAAATCGAATTTCGAATTTTTTAATTGGATCGATAAAAAAGTAAAAGATTTTTTTTTCAAACGATTTTAATTTTTTGAGGTTCATCTGCCGTATGTTATGTACGTTTACTTGGCTACTATTGGCACTGCATACTTCCAATGACAATGAATTCTAAGAACCACACGGGCTAAGAAAAAGTCGATTCAAAATTAGTCAGACCAGCTTCCTAATATGTCGAGATCGAATAAAAATACAATTTTAAAGGTTTCGTATTTTTGGTGAACAAATAGACCACTTTTAGGATTAAATTAAAATTAATGAACGGTCGATTTTAATAACCTAACCCTTATTGCAGCTTAACAGTGCGTTTAATTTTGATGAGAACTATTTTATCCTTACTATCTTTCGCAAGCGATAGACCCCGGGAGTAATAAATCAATCTGATCATTAGAAATATAAATCTATCCTTATTTATAGTATGATTATCATTGACACATTTATTTAGGTATTTTTTTGCTTCCGAACCTTTTTCAAAAGGTATTATATTTTAGAGATTGTTAATACCACCTTAACTTATTACTTGACGTCTCTAAATCCTTTAATTATTACATAAAATCTACGGAACTTCGTACGTGAATTCGTTTGGGAATTAACTGGTTTTTTATCGAAAGTAAGACCGAATTTTTTTTAACCAGGCAGTTCAACAGTGAATTTCACTGGTTCAACAAGGAAGTATTACATCTTTCATATCAACGCACTAATCTCCAACACACGACCACATTGTTCTGTGAATATCGGCCATCGCTCCGCCGCCGTATTATGTGCCAATCAATCGTTTCAATTTCAGTAAGTGACTCGGTGCTACACGGAAAGAGTTTTATATAGACTGTACATATACACACGAATAATAATACGTAATAATCAGTATATCCGTTAGTTGAATACAAGTAGTATTTCACCACACACTCGTACCCTGAATTTAAGGTGCTACGTGTCGCGAGTGACACGACATACACAAATGTGACATCGATTTACACGCGACTCGAGAGGACTCATTCGGCATCGAGCGGAAAACGAGCTGGAATCACTCGCTCGCTCGGTAGTAGTCAATTCAGCTAGAGACTTAAAAAGCCTCCACATTTGTCGACGGAGGGTTTCAGCGAGACCTTTTGAAGCTTTTCAACTCTTATAATTCCGGACATTATAAAATTTAACTGTAACAGGTACTCTTGATTTTACCGATATTTCTCGCAGTTTCGCCGTGTCCCATGTAATTAAGTCGAAATATTGGTGAACATACAAAAGTCCTGGGTAACCGTTATGTTTAAATATATACATTTTCGTTACGTGAGTTGCCCATTGGAACTTTTAAGCGTCGCATTAAAACACAACTTATAGGCAAGGGATATTATAGTATAGATGAGTACATGAATGACAAGGATGCCTGGACAAAATTAGTGTCGAAACCAGTTCCGCACAGGTTTAAAATTTTGTAATTACCATATGTTGTTTAAAAGATGTGCTGAGGAGTTTCTTTCGCCGTTTCTTCTCCTCATTGTTAAATCACCTTTTCGAAACGGTCGTACAAGCAAAAAATGACATTCGTAAGTATATTTACTGAATACCTATATGATTAAATGATTTTGAATTTGAATTTTGAAGGTCTGTTGCTACTCCGAAAACCAGTAGAACGGAACTCATTGGATACGGGTCCTCCATAATTGAGGAAGCCTGACGCTCTGTAATTTTCCTGTATTATAACTTTGTTCAAAACAAAATTAATTCTTTAGAATCCTACAATGCAGGTACAAGAAAATCTTTTCGGAGATGAGTAAAGGTTTTAAAATCTAATAAGGGCTATTCAAGGTCATTTGTCACTTGCTTACAAAAGAAAAATAACACTTTTTATGTGAAACGGCTTAACAAGTTAACAATGGATTGCCGTGGCGAACGATGCGAAGAATAAGATAACATTTGGCGGCAAAACAACGTCACTTGCTTGGCTGAACCGACGGATGGTCGTGGCAATGACAATGACTGAATTATATTAAAAACAAAAATACAAAAGAATAAAATTACATATTGACGTATTTATTTGCGTTCTTTATTTGAAACATATTTTCGTTTTATGCATCTCGCTGAAATTAAATTGTGCATCATTTATCCAAATTCAGAATAGCGAATGTAAGAACTGCGATTTAATGCCAACGTCAGCTTTCCAGCATCGGATAACTCTCTGAAGAATTAATTTGGATTGATTGGTATCGGAGATATTCTTCCTGGTACGATTTACGAATCATTTTGGCCATTTGAGAACTAGGGTATAGCAAGAGTATAGAACTCTTGGAGTATCGAGGCATTTTTGGAGGTACTTTTCCATGTTTTCCTTCGTTCTCCTTGGCTGGCGTTACATTGGCAAATGTTGCTCATGTCTTTAAGTAATTACTGTCATGATAACGTTAAAAAATTACTATCAGATGGTTTCAGAGATATCAAAGATTTTGTTTTTTTTTTTATATAAAAACCCCGTTTGTTATTATGTTTTAAATAATAATTAATTTAAGTCATGCTCAAACTGAAGGCCACGGTTTCTAATGCAAGCACGAAGCCTTTTTCTTTAATAAGTATGAATTAGGCCCATCCATACGTTTACTGAGAATATTCGATTGAGCTCCTTCTCTAACCACTAGGAGATTTTCATGTCGCGGAGCCCAATAATGAATGTTATGAAAATTTATAATGCTGCCTTTGTCAAACTTCGATTCATTGGTCCATAATATTTTGGTGAGAAAACTATTATTTTCTAAGTCCGCATGCAGCATAAAACGGCAGAAGTTAAACCTCTTTGCAGGATCTATTTCCTCCAGGGTCTGAACCGGCGTATAATAACAGGGGGCAGCCTTGCCGTGTTCAAAGTTAGCACACTTTCCATCGTGTTAAACCCAGCACGGCCCTGGTCGACGTAATTGGGTATCTAATAAAATGGTCTGATTATTTCTTCGTCTTCAGTTAGTTACATGTGTAGCGTGGTGATGTCGCCTCTCGTGAACGCTGCCGGTTTCCCTAAAGCGTTGATACGCCACAGCAAAAACTCTATGACTTGGTAGACGACGATTTGGAAAACGTATCTGATATTCTTTCGCTTGTAAAGAAATTTCATCATTAAGCCCATAACAATAGAAAATTTTATAGTATTCTTAATAACTGTCATCCGTCATTGAAATTAAGTTTATTCGGTATGGAAAAGAAATGGCTGAAGGAGACAACGATATGTACGCCCTCACATAAAAGTAGTTAAATTTGAACTGTCATATTGACTCGTTAACTAATAACGGCATTGCACAGAAAGTTTTACAGTGAACTCAATAAGCTCGCACGTGTTACAACAAAAACAAAAGGATCAAGAAAAAGTGTCGGCGTCTACTTTTATGAGTCTCTACAGTCTGGTATTTTCTTGTACTTAGTTTTATTACCAAGGGCTTTTTTCTAAATTTTAGAGTTTTTATATACTTTGTTATACCTTGTGGTATAGGTATCGAAGTCAGGTACTTACTTATGCGTTTTATTCACATTTTTGTTAATAAAATTTTATTTTACGATTAAATAAAAATGAACGATTTAGCCTTATTTTTTACTGTCACGACTTTCAGTTTCAAAGAACATTTAAAAGATTTACGCTCCAAGTGATGACTATCAATTAAATTTACTATAACAATAATTAAAACATAATTATTTTATTAAATATTTTTTAAAAACAAAAATATATTTCATCGAATTTTTTCATAGAAAATCGGGGATTTTTTGAAAGATATCTAATTTTCTCATTTTTTAGGTAACAATGATTCAACATTTAGTCATCTCATCATATCAATCATCAATCTCAAACTTCAATTGGTCGTGACCATGCCCACCGAGCAATGGGTTAGATTTCCGGCCGCGGCTGATACTTTACATTATATAACCCATAAATCTTAGTTGTCGGGTCTTGGTTGTTTGTGATGTCACTCATGTTGTATGCCCATGCCTACTGCATATTACAGAATTATTCGTTCTTAACATTAAATGGTTTCTTTATTTTAAATAGAATAAAAAAAAACAAAGTCAGCTTGGACCACAGCTTCAGCGAGTGCCTACCTTGAGTAGAAAATCCCAGAAGATGAAGCGGTAAGAAGCTCTTAAGAAGTTTTAATACTCACAACCTACCTTACCTTAGGTACAGAGAACAACTTTAATGAAATTTAAACTCGTGCCCATACAATTCATTTATTGTTCTGACATTATTCAACAATATCACGTTAGCGATTAAAGATGTCAACAGGAATAGTCTTAGAAATAGCCTTAGCTTGCATTTTTTACATTGCTGGCAACAACACGGTCTAGGCAGGTAGGTACATAGATGTTAAAGTAATAAAATACGTATTCTATAATTTTGTTGTCTATGGTCATCGATAAAATACGGTTTTGTGTTTGTACAATAATGCAGCGATTAAATTTTTACTTTAACGGTTTTAAGTTTCTTATTATTAGTACTTTTAATACATATTTTTAACTAGAACGCTTCGGAAAAACTACGCATTACACTTAGAAATAGCATCTTTATTGTTTTAGGACTAGGTTTTTCTCGTTCTGTCAATTAGAAATATATTAATTAATACCCTTTTTATTTATCGACGGATTGCAATGAAACAAATTTAAATTAGTGAAAATTGTAACGAAATGAAGAATAAATTAATAAAGAATAAATAAATAATTAAATAAATGACAATTTTTTGACGTACCTATAGTTATTTTCGCGCGTTTTTAATATTAACATATAACAACAATAAAGCTAACAACGGTGTTCTCCGTATCCTTGTTTCACAGCACCCATAACTCAACAGCTGCCGAACTATCTCGTGAAAGTCCTAAAAACTCATGATGACTGACATACTTAAGCCACAATTTATTAATGTTTGTACTGAAGTGTTTGAAAATTTCGAAAAAGGCATACAGTTTTTTATTTACGATATTACGACGATTTTTAATCTATGTTTCTAACTGCGCATAAATGAAACATGAAACGCGTAAGGAATTCGCGTTCAGAAACATGAAATTTCGTACACAACATAATTATGTTATAATGTAGCTGAGTATTAAAGGATTTTTGATAATCACACCTTACTTATAAAGAAAAAAGTTGTATGTATACAAATATCGCACTTTCCTTTCCATTATTTTCAATGAGAATTTATAAACATCAATCCACGGATGTTTGATATACGTGGATGTTTGATATCCACGGATGATGGGAATAACCAACCATGAAAGGCTGCCCCGTCAACTGCGAAAACTCTCGGAGCAGTTCTATTATGCCGCTGGTGGCCTGATTAGGAGACCTGATGGCGATTACGGCGAGGGTGCGGGCGTCCTCATGGTCTCCAGATTAAGCCTCCGATGGTGCAGCGATTCTGGTTTTGTTACTTGGTCGGACTACGTCACATTTCGTTTTGCTGCCATCTTGTGGCTTATTCACAAAATTAACAAGCGTTGACCGATATTAGACCGTAGACTTTCACTATTGCGAAACTAAAATTAACAAGTCATTAAATACTGCACCGAATTCGGTTCAGTAGTTTTGTTTCATAATAACACTTGAAATTCCATTAAACATGTTTAGAGGGTTCGGATGATCGCGTGTGGTCAACATGATGGACTAAGCAGCTATGTATTTGTCCCTGCCCTTGTGGATTGGAGATCGGAACCCAGATACGGAAATGTTTTTGTTGTCTAAAATATAGCTCTCGTTACCAGACTACAAAAGATGCTACTGAAAATCAGCGATACTTTTTTATACATCGCATTCCTCGACGTTAACCTTTACATTACATAAAAATTGAAGCCATAATTGGTTTTCAAATATTGAGGGTTCTTTATTTTTGCACTAAAACCATAAATTTGTGTTAAAATATACATCGGTAGTGTTAGTGGTAGTGGTGGTAGGTGATAGGTGGTGGGCGATGGTTTCAACATCGGTCTCCCTCGCAGGAAACTCTACATCGAATTTTGCACCCAGGGCTAATTTTTTAAATTATGAACATTATAAAATAATTATTGGTTGCATCGGTGTATATTTTGGTTGCTTCGGTGAAAACGTGAATAACTTACATAACTGAGAGTTTCCGGTTCTTCATAGTGTTATTAAATGTATGTGACGTCTGCCAATCCGTACTTGGTCAGTTTGCCAGACTGTGGCCTTAACCCCTCTCGTTTAAATGGAAATACGAGCCTAACTCTGTGACAATTTTGGGTTGTAACGATTAATGATGATGAATAACGATGGAAAAGAATCCCCAGGGGCAAAGGTTAGCATGAGATGATGAGGGATACCCAAGGATCAATATTAGGACCACTGCTATTATTAATATATATCAATGATCTTCACACAGGGACAAGGACACAAGGGACTTATGTAAAACTGTATTGTTTGCTGATGACACCTCTTACTTTTTAAAGTAGATAGGAGAAAAAAATATTTTGACGATGTAAATAATACTGCTTCGCAAGTGTTACACTGGTTTACATGTAAATAAAACCTCGTGTTAAACGCTAAAAAACGAAATGTATTAAATTCACTTTACCAAATGTTAGACAAGTGCTAACTCATATTGTTATAAATAAGGAACTGCTTGAACTAGTAAATTCTACCACATTTCTTGGAATCACTATAGACTCATGATTACAATGGAGTCCTCATATTGAAATCTTGTCAGGGAGACTTAGCTCTGCTGCCTACGCTGTTAAGAAAATGAGGCTCTTAACGGACGTTTAAACAACGAGATTGGTTTATTTTAGCTACTTTCACAGTATGATGTCTTATGGTCTGTTGTTGTGGGGCTCAGCTGCTGATATTATGTCGATTTTTATATTACAGAAAAGAGCAGTACGCGCCATTTACAAGCTCAGGCCTAGGGATTCCCTTAAAGATCTCTTTAAAGAAATTGATATATTAACTGTAGCATCACAATATATTTTAGATAATATTATGTACGTTAAAAAATACTCTGATAGTTTTCTTAGGAAGAGTAATGTTCACAGTATTAATATTAGGAGTAAGGCTAAACTGATTGTTCCAAATTTCAGAGTAAGCAAAACTGGTGGCTCTGTCATGGGTAGATATGTAAATGTTTATAATAAAATTCCATTAAAATTGACAGAAATGCCATATTGTAAATTTAAAACTTACATCAAAGGCATTATTATGCGGAAAGGTTATTACAAACTAGTTGATTACTTTCAGGATAAGATTGCTTGGACATGAGTTTAATATTAAGTCAGTTTATAGCCAGAAGTGCGTTCTGTAACTGTGAGTAGGAAAAAACTCTTGGGGAGTTTCTTGCCGCTTCTTCTTCCGTGACCACTCATGGTAGGGATTTGTCGAAGCGATGGCGTAGTTTGACGTTCGAAAAGTGTTTGTAAAAACCAACTTCGAATAAATATTATTTAAATTCATTTCATTTCATATTAGTTTGTAAATGTTAAGGTCGGTACATAATTGAAACTAAAAAGTAGATTATTGTAATTAGAGATAGACAAAACTTCAGTAAAACATTTGTGTTATACATACCTAAACCTAAAAAAATATAGGTTGTAGGTTGCAATGAAGAATGTTATCATTTTAAGTAAACAAGTAAACAAATGGGTAAAACTATTAACCCACCTCCGAAGCACCTATTACATTATCGCCGCACATTATAATACACAACAAAAACACCATAAAACAAACACTAAAAATTCACTTCAATAAAATAAAAACACGAAGTCGCGTACTGGCATAAAAAAGTTATCTATGGGTTTTTAGGCGCGAAATCCCGACAATTTTTGACAGTTCCGCGTAACACAGCGCGTAAATTACCAAGACGATATACTCGTGGCGCGGCCGGCGCTGCACTGCCGTCGAGACGCTAACTTAACTGCAAGTACAAAGTTAACTTGCCACGCGATACACGACCATCGCTTTTCGATATATCCAACACAATCAAATCACAGTTACTACAAAACAGAGGTTATCGCTCCGGTACTGTACATTACAGTATTTAACGAAGACATAAGTAGATTTTATTTGACATAATCAGCAATGAATGCAGTTTGGATTCGGGATACAGATCGGTTATTGTGTCGCGCGCTTCTCTCGTTTGTAATGTATGACTTATTTTATTTAAAAGTATTGTTTCTTTTATTTTAAAACTTGCATCACTATCCGAGGTGTGTGAAGTGAGATGAGTTGCTAACCAAGAAAGAAAGTGTGATACCTAGTAGTAATCGGTCCATAATATTCCACTACGCAGTAATTGAACCGATAATTACACACAATTTTACTGATATTGGGTAATTGTATAATATTTCATTATTTTTATCATACATGCCATGATAAAATATTAAGTAACCATTGATTTGATTTCTTAGTATACATATAATAATGTAGGTATTGTATACCTTAATCATACTCATAGATCCATCTATCAAGCCCATGAAACTGTCATATCTTGCATCGATTGAGCGAATGAATTAATGAATTAAATAATATTTATTCGAAATCGGTTTTCACAAACACTTTTCGAAAGTCAAACTATCCAACGTTTCAACAAATCCCTACCGTGAGAGGGCGCGGAAGAAGGAGCGGCAAGAAACTCCTGAGGACCTGTCCAAGCAGTTTTATATTCAAAGTAATCATCCAATTTGTAATCTTCAAAATCTTTCTTCAGAAGTATGTATGCCTTTGACGTGAGTTTTGACGTCAATTTGAAACGGAATTATACCATAAATATTTACACATCTGCCCATGAAAGAGCCAACAGTTTTGCTAAGTCTGAAATTTGGAACAATAATTTTAACCTTATTGCTAGTATTAATATTGTGATCATCGCTCTACTTAAGAAAACTCCCAGAGTATTTTCTTTTTCTTTTCCATAGAAAATAGCAATACGAACAATAGATTTTTATAGGAGATAAACTTGTTATATTTCTTTATACATATTTAAAACTTTCTGTACATGTGTAAGTCACTGAAATCCTCTTAAATAGTTGGACCGATTTTGAAGAATTATTTGTGCATTTAGATTCACAATTGCATTCAGTAGCAGGTGGCGCTGCGATCGCGTTCCGAGATTTGTTTGTTTGAAAGCAAGAAAGTTTGCTTTTTATTCCGGGATTGTTTTTTTATTGCACGATAACATATACCATGCCCGCTAGTATTCTTTTTAATTAATTGATTATTATTATTGATTAGTAATAATGTTTGAAAGTGAAATATGTGTTCCACATATAAAAAAATTTGTATGTCCACAATAAAAGATATTCTCTTACCGCCCGGTGCCGTCCAGAGACCTTCAAAAAATTCATAATTCATTATTTAGTGTTCAGTTCTATAAAATACGATCTTCACTTTCTCGCCTTTCGTTCAATTTTAGGAAATATTAAAACTTCCTGTTGTAATAGTTATATTAATTAACACTAAATAAATGTAAATCAGTGAAATATTATTTGACATTACATATAAACATTACATATAAACTTGTAAATTGATGATGGAAGTAGCTTCAAAAACCTTGTATAATTGTAAGTTGGCAGGGTGTAGCGGGTCGCTGATGTAGTGGTGATATCGGTCCCGCTACCTAATCCCGAATGGTCTAGTGGAGGATTTCAATGGAACGATATTTGTTTGTTGTTTACCAAGTACCGGAGTGGTCTGGTCGTATAAATATTGCTCGGAAGGCGGCGCGCGAGCAGTCATCGGGCGGCGACACGGCGTAGAAGACATCTCAAGATCGGCCAGTGAAGAGGCGACTGTGGTGGAGAAGATGGATGCTCGATGGTCAGCGAGTTGAAAGAATGCGGCAAGAACTATTATGCAGCTGATTCGTTGTTTCTAATATGACGTCAAGTTAATCACGTATCGATATAATCTTCGGTATTTATTTACATTGTCTTCAATACGTGTAGCTGCGTTATAACGATAGCTGGGGGTAGATTAGTTATTAATGTTTTAAGAGGTACATTACACAGCTGCTACGCAGGGTTTTTGAGAATTATTAAATTTACCGTTGTGGTGAACATAAATAAATAGTTAAACAGTAAAAAACCAATTTGATATGACGGATCATTTTATTTATTTTGTTCGGTAGAGGTTAAAAGAATAAAAGTTAAAAGGTACAACAGACGATAGTATCCGGTAAGCCGGATGCCGGACGCTGACGATATTTGTTGTTACTTTAGTAATGGTATCTAGTGATATGAATAAAAATGTAATACATTCAATTAATTGACACTGCAGTGACTGTAGAAAAAGAAGTTCGTTTCGAAATAAATGTTAATATTAAAATTCAATAAACAACAAATATAAAATTAGTAGTTTCATCAGTATTACTACCTAAAACAACAAATACCCTAAAGCGTAGGCGCACTCTTGACTCTTAGTCTAAACTGTACAACAACATCTAAATTCTCTTAAATTCACTACAGTAATGTTTTAGGTGATAGAATACATCACAAACACCCATAAACAGAAACGGATAATTTCAGTCTAAGGAGCGAATGTTCCAGATTCACGAATTGTGGTTACAACCGATGAATTATACATTTACGTAATATTAACAGTATTTAAAGTCACATATAGTATGTGTCTACTTCACTAAGCAAAACAATCTGTGCATGTTGTAAGCCTGTTTTCAATTACAATAAAATATAAATAATCTTTTACCTTACGAGAAGAAACGAAAATTGCACAGACTACCTTACCGTACAAATAAAGTGGAGAAGAGTGAAGAGTCTAAGAATATGAAGACGAACAGGGAGAAATGGCATCACATCGTGATGTCAACGTCCGTTCTGCCCAGCAATACGCCATTGATCAACCAGTTTTAAGGCAACATTTTAGTCCAAAATTTTGTTACATATACATAGATACCTAACTTGATCAGCATATATACAAATTTAAAAATAAATACGCACACTGCAATCACGTTAATTTTTTTATGATAAGAGCATCGGATCACGGCATACACGAGATACTATCGTATGTTGCGAGCTTAATGTATGAAAATGCACACTGGGTACATGTAATATGACATTTATAAACTTTGAATAATACAGGATATGCAATTTCGCTTGATATGCACGATTTTTATTCAGCTTGAATACAACAAACTATTCTTTAACATATTTGTAATATCGGAACCTTTTAAAATGTAACAAAACACTAAAAATACACCCGTGACAGATTCCAAACAGGACTTTATTAAAGACTGGTTATAGAGATTGCAGTGTTCAATTAACTGCAAGAGGACTGCATGCTGTGTTGTGTGACTTTCAAATTGTGTAACAGCAGTATTCAAGCTGAACTAATTCTAAATACTCAGAGTTAATGAATAAAAAAATTTCCAAACATTTGTGCGTGGTATTATGGTCTAGAATAACAATAAAATTTCAATATAATTATAATTACACGTTGGATTTCGAATTCCTTAATAATTACAATTACTTACATAATTTAAATGTATGTAACTTATTATCTACATTAATTATTTATTTATAGGAGTAATCTATTTATCTTTGGCGAAGCGTTTTATTTACAATTACCAAAAACAATTAATGTTACAAATAAAGAAACATATATTTCTATAATTAAGTACAGTTAATTTACAAAAGAGCTTTGCTCGGCAAGAAATTGCAATTTATTGTTTGAAAGCATAAAAATCTTTCGTCAACAATTACAAAGAAGAAACAATACATTTAAAACGACAGTAAAAAGAATGCGTTTAATTCATAATTAGTAAATAATTAATCTCTAGTAATTATAATTACGTTTATGAGTCAAGTCTCACTGCGTCAAATCCTTTAAAGTTCTTTATCAACTAAGTGTAAATAATGAAAAAAATATTAATGAGCATTTCTTTCGAGATCATTTTTGTAATATTCAATTAATAGTCTTATTTGGCCTCTTTTTGACACAGACTTCATTAAAACACATACAGGATTTTTTTTTTAATTTTCCGAAATAGACGAAGTTCCTAGTATCGCTAAATATCGAAAATGGACGAAAATATTTCGAAGAAGAGAGATATATTTAAATCAATATGGCGTCCGCGTCATTTAATTATTATATTTGCATTGAATAGTTTGAAAATAAAATTAATCACCTGTAATTGAAGCGCTATTATGATAAATTACGAACCTATCCTAGAAATCTATGGTAATTATCTTTCAGTATCTCGCCTTATGAATCTATTGACTCTTGAGATTCTATTTTTATATGTCTCTATTGGTGCTCTTTGAAACAATCGCGTAGCCGCAACGCGTGTCATAGCAGCCTTGTAACTTTCCGGCGACAAAATGGCAGGCGACTCGCGTACTTTCAAAATGTCCGTCGACAAGATGGCGGCGTCAGACAACATGGCGTCGATGTCACCGTTGAACATCGTGAAGGAGTCGGATGAGGTGTAGTTTGCGATTGGCGCACAGAGAGGTATGGCGTTGGACCACTTCCTGTTTCTGAAATAAAGATTATATTTTGTATGGATTTTTTTATTGTTTGTTATTTTTTTATTATATGAATTTGAATTTTTTATAATAACGGCAAATAAGTGTTCGACGGACTGTTAAAGTCAGTGTAGATAAATTTCGACTGATCCTAATATACCTAAATTATAAATTAAAATACGTTTGAAGATATCTTAAGAGAACAAGATCTTGAGAACTTGTACAAAGGAGGGTTCGATTTGGAAATTTATATTTACATCATTTTGACGTGTAAAAAAATAACTTACTTCAAACACCTCAACATCGGGGCTCCCTTCAGCTTGTACCCCGGCTCACAGGTGAAGGACACTGTCTCTCCGATCTTGTAGTAGAACTTCACCGAGGACATCCGGCCTGATATCGTTGTCCCGGGATACGTACACGCCTGAGCACCTGCGGGAATAATTGCGACAATCATCGTCGACAGGCGACTGCTGAATAACTTGGGGTTTCAGCATTGGACGTAAATGCAGCAAGTGAGCAGGCGGATGATAAGTGAACAGATTTTATTTGTAAGGTAACAAAGGTACAAAGCTTTGTAACATTATCAGGCAATTGTCATATTTTTCGTCTCGGGGTATCCTCTCACAATGTGAGAGACAAAAATGTTCACAAAGCTTTGTGAAAATTAATGACAATTCTCTGGCATCCAGATTTCGCCAGTATATATCAGAGCTCAGTGTTGATTCAAAGTGTAACAAATATTTCTGCTAGAACTCACAAGTAGGCGGTTTGTCACTCCATCTTCCACTATCCTGGCAGACCAGGATGGGTCTGCCATGCAGGGTGTGTTCAGGGTTGCAGTGAAATTGCAACACGTCACCAGCTCTGTAAGGTGCTCTGCCTAGGACGTAGCCTGATGCAGGTGGGGGTAGGGCTGGGCAGGAAACCTCTGTGATTTTTTTATTATTGTCATTAATTTATTTAGTACTGTGTTACGTATCAGTTATATCTTTTGTTAGTTTAGCTCTAAAACTTTTGTATATAACCTATATATCTTATTTTTTTTTTGTTTAAAGAAACAGTCATGTCAACCTTCACATTACGATTTTCTGTGTCGCGGTTGGCATAGACACACGTAAATGAAAACAGTACGAAATGCCGAGTCCCGAGAGCAAAAATATCTAGATATATCTTATTATGTCGCCTCGGGAATTCTATCCGGGGATAATTCCTTCATACATCCAGGGCTAGTACCAATTGGGCTACGATAGGTTATTTAAACCAAGCTGTATCAATTTCCATTATTCATATAAAATCTAAAACATTAATTTCAGCTCAAAAGCTGCACCTCTACAAACTGGAAACGGCCTCGCCCAATCCGCAGCGGGCAAGCACACGGTTTCAGAGGCTCCGCTGAGAGACCAGCCCGCTGGACAAGAGAAGGCCGCCCGACCACCCACGCCCCGAGACACCACCGCCACGCGAGGCCGCCGTTCGCCTTCCTTCAGTGGCGTATCGTGAACCACTTCCCCGCATTCGACACCTGAAAAATAGAGTTGGTTATGTTAACTATTAACGTAATATTTTTATCGTCTTAGGCAAATTATAATTTATGGAATATTGTATGTTGACTCCGCATTTCATACGATAAGAAATAAACTGTAACTTATTGTCTAAGAGAAAATCAGACCATAGACAAAGAAATTGCACGACGGGGTTTTATGTTGCTGTTCGAAGAGTATTGGAAATTTAAAGGGCATATTAGTGTTCTGGCTTTTAATACTTATCACTATGAATGGTAAATGCAAGTGATTGATGAAATGAACATATATCTGCCTCACTGTTTGTGTGGTAAGAAAGGAGAGAGTATTTTTAAGTTCTGTTAGACTGAACTCTATTCTCTTCATCTCGGCAGCAGGTGCACAGAGAATGACATAGGGCCGAGCTGCATCAAAACGTTTGTATTATTGTAGATACAACTAATGACAGTTATAATGAATTTAGGTCAAGTTCAAAGTTCGTGTTTTATCATTCAATTGATCGGTAGCGCGTTTACAGGGCACAATATTTCTGAAGCATTTTGGATAGTCTCAAAAAAAGTGCAGTTACTTGTGAATTATAAGTAATTAGTGTTACTATTTCTTAAACTACTTACTTTCACAAACAGGTAATGGTGCACTCCAGTTACCGGACGCTCTGCAGATCAGGGTGTGTGCGCCAAGGAGAGCGTTCCCATTCGCGCATGAAAATTTAATCTCAGTGCCTAGCATAGTGCCGGGACTGCTTGCTACAAGTCCTCGGCGGATTGGCAGCGGTGGGCAGTGGACATCTGGGAAAGTAACATGATAGTCGAATCAATACAATAAAGCGAATAATTGAAGACTGAAGAGCACAGATCAGAATTAGATTGATCCTATGTCAGTAGGCTGACTGTCAACAAAGAAGCAGGTTTTTCTTGTGGAATAACAGTAGAAGTAGGAGAATGGCTGAAGAATTAATAAGTATATATCATAGCCTTACTTTTGGAATAATATTCTTCTAATTATTTCTCTGAAACCACGCTACCGTTAAATAGCTCTGAAATTTTACTTGAGATTTATTTTTATTTTATATCGTACACACCCGTCTATGACATTCCTATGACTATTGTGTCAGAATTGGTAATTTTAATAGATTTTAGCAATGTTTTTCATTTCAGGAAGGTCATACCTTCGACAATAATTTCGACTTGGTGACTTTGCCTCGCTGGGGTCTCACACCTATACACGCCAGAGTCTTCTTTCTCCGCACCCATGATGCTCAGTCGATACTCCAGCTGACTGTCCCTGCCTGGGTCATCTGTCCATCCCTCTTGATATTTGCGATCCATACTGAACAATTAGAAAGCAGGATAAAGTGACACAAATTGAATTTACGATTTTAGCTGTTCCAGAATTCCAAACAGAATATTCCAGATAAATCCTTTGCTTTTCTATGATGATGTTAGCAACAGCTGGTAACCACGATTTACCTTGAAGTAATTGCATGATTGAAATAACAAAACATGCCATCTTTTAGCTGATATAACTTGTTCTTAAGTTGTTACGTCTGCTCAGTCCCATTACTTATTTTTTTTATTGCAAGAGTTATGAATATAAATCTTCATTGTTGTGCTTCTGCTACTCTTGTTAGTAATGTTGGTATCGTGAGAAACTTGTGAGCATCATTTTTATCTTACTATGTTGCTATTTTTTTTCCGTGGAAAAAATAAATCGGTGAAAGGATTTTATGCAGATATTGATTTGATTTTTTTCTCCATTAAATTATTAAGATACTTTCAACTAAAATCATGTTTGAAAATCAAAGACATTACTAGTTGATCTACATATTAAGTTTCAGTACTATTTATCGTTTAATTCACTTACTCAGGATAGAAATGCGTTACGTTCCATTTGGGGTTGCCGAACCTTCTCATCCAGAGACATTCCATGTGTAGCACGGTTCCTGGGTAAACGAGCAGTTTACCGTCGTTAGTCTGTGCTATCGGTCCTTGTGAGTACCGAAAGAGTATGGTCGGTGGCTTCTCCACTGGAAAAGACAATCGTTGTATCTATAACCTAATGTATGAGTTACAAACTTGTCTCCTACATTTTTGTTTTCTTTGATTTTTGGCAGACACAGGAGCAAAGAAGCAGCACAAGAAAAATAATATCATAAGTCTTTTTTCATTTCAGTATAAATTATCAAACCTAATTGTTTCATGTTAAAATTGTATTGTACTTACTAGCATAGTCATTCTCTTGATTTAGCCCAAAGCAACTAGGTTTAGTTCCGTCCCAAGATCCACCGATGCATTTTCTTGTTTGAGAACCGGTCATCGCATATTTTCCGATATCACTGCATCTGGAAATTGAATTAATTGTCAACTGCAAACGGAAGCTTCACTGTTTGATGAAAGATTATAAATAATATTGTCGAATTCTTGTAGTCCCATAGCTTCATCGTATGCTACATGCGAAAAAGTACCTGGATATAATGACAGATCCAGGTGGAAAGTCGACAGTCTCCGTTATTTCCAAGTCATTGTAGAAAGACACCACATGAGGTTCCTCATTTCTGAACGTACAGGTGTTGTTGTTTAATAGTTCTTCGCTCTGCGCTTCCAGTTCTTCTGCAAATATTACATTTTCAGTTTAATGAAAGAAATACAAAGTAGTAACGATTGATATATCGATTAAAACTTATTACACCGTTACTAAAAGTTTTTATACCTCTAATATGATGTTAAATATGTGACCACAGTTCATGTATACTAAGATAAATTTTTTCTGCCTTAAAAATACTATAACTTACCACAATTAAAACTTTTGCCCACCCAGTCTCCCTGCTCACATATCAGTTTCCAGGTCGTTCTCTCTCCCATAATAGAAGCTATACATCTGAACGTGATCTCAGTCCCGTGAGGATATCCCTCAACTCCAAGAGTACCGTTAACTTCGGCTCCATCGCGATATATCAAGGTCCCTTGCACCCTATAGGATTTTTGTAAGATGGTCATAAAACGTTTAAATTTATCATTAAAGATAAGTTAGAAATATATATTGAAAAATTGGAAACTGCATCAATTCGTAATTGAAGCAATTCCCATGTTTAAATATGAAAAACATGCACTATCAACAACGACGAATTCTGCAAAAAATTAGCAACAAAACTCAAGCTTGGCCAAGACAAGAGAAAAAAGCTAGATATACAGCCGTAGTGCTGTGTTTTAATTTGAACGAATCAAATAATTTATTTTTAAGAATATGAACAACTGAAAACTAAGCCCTGCCTTCTGAGGATTTCATCGGAATCGTAGTAACGATGAAAATGATGAGACCGATAAAGAGAGATGAATGCAAGTTAGATTTTCGTGAAAGATATCCGATACTGGTGATCAGTTCAATGTGAATGGCTCTAAACAAGTAGATAGCGATGTGTTTTCTATTCGAACTGTTGTTGCAAGTGGTTATGATCAGAAATATGAAGTACAAGTTAGAGAAGCAAAAGTCCGAACCTAGAAGGCTCTCACCAGGGCTTGGCATCCCTGAACGCTTGTGTTCCCTTCAGTCTTTCCAGCCAGCAAATAAGAAACGCAAATTCTTTGCAAAAATATTATTTTTTTGTCGTTGTTTTCCCAAAAAAGGGCAAAATGATAAATGGAAAAGTTGTGTTCAAGTTATCATAGTCTCAGAGAAAATCTTGAATACAACTTACACAGATAAAGGTAAATAAATCCTAATATATTGCAAAATAAAATAAAGTACCAAAAGAAAATTGATTGCGTCCGAAGCAGGAGGACCAATTATTCTCTTATTGCATATTATTCTTAGTCCATAAAGTAAAAGCTTCACAGAAAATTAAGTTAATACTGGCAAAAGATAATTTTGGATAATTATATCCATTCAAATTAATATAAAACATAACCACCACACATAAGCTACAATGAAAGCATTCTTATAATTAATGAACAAAATTAATTTATTGAATTGCCGAATCTAAATACCAAGGAGTTTTTGGAAAAAGAGGACAGAAAATGTGAAGAACACTTAAAGGTAAATATAAAAAAAAAGTTAAAAATAAGGCTTTCTATGGCATTTGAAGATTCTGCAGTTCATTGGGAATATATTATTTTATTATATATTAATTTAATGGCACTATTTTGACCAGACATTTAAAGCTTATATATATATATAAGCTTTATTTTTACTATATTTTAATATCAACTTTTTTCAACTTAAAATTTGATCAACAAAAATTTGGAATTATTGTTACCTTGCTGGTGGACCACACTCAGAAACAGCTTTTCCCTGTAAATCTGGTTCTAATTCAGATATATCTTCTCTTACGATGTCTGATCCACTCTGATACTCTGAAGTTGGCCGTATTCTCGTAACATTTGCTGAAAAATCTATATATTAATATGCGAAGAGAAACTTTATGCGCTTTTTTCTCTTCTGTGTGTCAACCGATTTTCTATATTTATTTTTGTTGGTAGCTATTGAGAAGCTTTAGTGTTATCAATAAAAAAATAATTTAAAGAAAAAGTTATTTAATTATTTGCGTCGAATTTAACCACTAGGTAAACACTAGCATGTATTAATAGAAATCAACTTGGAGTAAAATGGATGACATAGGATGCAGGAAAATAACATATCTTTTTAACTGGTTCTATTTAAGATAACAATTAAGATGACGTAAGGACGCTTTTGTGAGAAGAAAATTTGGATTGCGAAGATTTTGAATAATTTTACGTAGAATAATTACGAGTAGATTTAACGACTTTTTTTTTCAAAAAGTAGGTGTAAAAAGACATCATAAATTTTGATATATTTTTCCTGGTTGTTGATGACAAGAATCATTAAATTATGTGTGTATTATTTGTTTAAGGGGCTACATAAAATTGTAAAGGTAAAGGGTACAAGTTTTAGCGCAAAAGTTTTGATGAAAATAAATACCAGTAAAACTTACCTAAAGGCCTGCAGAAATCATGAACTGTAGGCTGCAGTCGTCCTAAATGACAGTTAAGGGTAGCAGGTGGTGACCTACCGGCCTCACAGGCTATATTCACAGAGGAAGCGTGAGCTACAGTCAGACCAGCTCTGTACCCAGCTTCATAGCTCGCACCGTGGAGAAGAGGCAGTTCACATGGTGCTGGTGAAATTAAAATAAAATTATGACTGACAAATATTTCGTTGTCCGAGTATGCCTAAATGGAATGGATGCTCATAATTAGGCCATAGTTTAAGACATAGTTAATATCAATACATACATCTAGAATGTTAATTGTTCACAGCACTTTCAGAACGAGCTTTCAGCTTCTGGGTTGTCCGGCACATTTACATAACTGATTGTATTCCAGTTTCGAATGACCTTTTATGCCACGACGCAAAGATTCCAAGTGTATCGGTCTTATTTTAACAAATGAAATTAACTTACCGGCAACGCATTCAGGCATACTAGTAACGGCCCATTCTCCAAGCCAACACCGAAGATTTGTAGGTCCTTGAACGTTATACCTAGAAATCGACCAGTGTTATTGTGACAAGTAAAACAAATACTTTTAGACCCCAATTTTTATTTTAAATAAATGTTCATATTCTTACCCATATTCACAAGAGAAGTGCACAACTTGACCATTTGGAATAGGATCTGTTTCATTTAACTCCTTCTCATCCCCGTGTGTCAGTCCTGACACCATCTGGCTTCCGAGACCTGAGTCTTGCTGCATGGTATAAATGCCATACTCAGTGGTCGGCACATGACAAGGCACTGCAAAAATAACTCTAATGCTAACAGGCTTAAATTCTATTTAGATTAACTTATAATTAAAATTCATGCACATCACAGAAAAAAATCGTTTCAGAACGAAATGAAAAAGTTGTGACATCCTGTTTCTACTCACAGATTTCACATTTCGGCTTCTCTGGTTTCCATCTCCCTCGCACACATTTTGCAGTCGCGTTCAATTCTAAATTTAAACCGTAGCCTTTGCCGCAAGCGACTCTTACTATCGTGCCTGAAATAAATATGAATATAGATGTTAAAAATGTAATCATGAAAATAAAAACTTTTCTTTGATGTAGTGAATTTGTACAAGAAAATTATATTACCTCAAAATGTTTATTGCAAATATTAACATAATTCTAATTGGGTAATGATAAGTTTATATATGTAGGATATTATAAATTATTTCGATTTTAGGAATATTTACATAAAGCACAAAGTTTTAACAACATAAAGCCCAGTGGACTAGTCAGGTTGCAAATTTAATTAAATTTATTAAATTAGTATTAGTATTCCGCAAAGTAACGCCTGATACTATCAACTTTAATTAAATTTGTTAATTCTTTATTCTCCCCACTTCTACACTTAAAATTCAGTTTTAAGTCACATTTCTCCGATAACAACGATTTAAAACCTAATAAACATTTTTCAACGTTACATACCAGAACTGAAGGTATTGTTTGCGTCACGTCCGTATTTAACGATTTCAATATTGACATAAGGTTCGCTTTCTATTGGCTCGCAGGGACTCTTCGGCCGTCCCTTTTTGCCTTTCTCCGTTTCGGTTTTATTACCATTTTCAGTGCTTTCTTTAGTCTCTGAAATGTCTGTCTCTTCAGCAGTTAATGGTTCGCGCTGACGATTTCTACCACCTTTCCCTTCGCGCCCACTGTCAATTTTATAGAATTTAAAATCAGTAATATTCATACAGCGTGATGCTATGCTATCGACCAATTAGCGTTGCACTGCAGACACATTTCTCTTCTTAATGGACAAGAGGTAATGCGTAAGATTATTCCGTCTATGTAAATTTAATTACTGCTATTATAATTGAAAACCTGGACCGATAGTTTAATCTGTCTTCGAACTACGAATGCGCTCAAAAAATTATCCAAAAGCGGTCATCCCTCTGTCAACCTCGCCTCAATTCATGTAATGTAGTTGATGACGATGGATTTACACAAAATCAAGTTAAATATTGGAATGCAACGATCTCTATTCACCCGTGAGTCCAAGTGGACCACCCCTGTTTGTGGTGGACCCTGCTGAACAACGGACGAGGCTATAGCGACTCTGTATCACCCAGTTTAAATCGGAGTGTTTTTGCATGGTGGTAGGGTATTTTGTCCGACTGGCTAGATACCACCCTCCTTCTAAAACTGACCGTGAAATGTTTCATACGGTGTTTCTGTTGCAGTATCCGAGAGGCAGTAATAATGAGGGTCCTCTGTTTTTTTTTTCGATCAGCAACATTTCGGTGATGGTTTTGATTATACTGAAATATTTGGGCGACGCGACGGTGGTCACTTACCATCAGGTGACTCGTCTGCTTGTCTATCGAGTAGTTATAAAAAATCATTATTACAGAAATACTTACGTTTTAGGAACAGTAGCTGTAGTCTGATTTAGTCTATCAGTTTTTCTACTTGTTCTTTTATCACGTTTCTCGATTATATTTTCTACTACAGTAGAATTAGTGTTGATAAAATTTAGTGGTATCACACCTACTTCTCGGCTGTAAACTGAGTTATTTGTTTCATTCTCAGGTTTCCGTTCTAATGGTATTACTTTTAGTGAATCAGTATTATTTTTGTCTATCAGTTTTGCTACCCTTCCAGTTGGATTTAAGATTAAGAATTCCGTATCTGATTCTTCAGTAATAACGTTACGCTTTATTCTAGATTTTACTGGTGTTTCTACAGGTTTCTGTGTTGATATTAATATTTTTTTACTTTCAACCTCTTGCAACTCAATATCAATTTCCTTTTTGTGTTCTTTTTCTATCTCAGAAGACTCACTAGTTTTTTGATTTAAATACCTTTTCCTGCGTTTGTCAACATACTTCTCAAAATACTGATGTTTTAGCCTGTTGATATTATCAGCAATTTCGTTCGATGACTCAAGATCGTGATCACGAAACATACCACCTTTTAAAACAGTAACATGAGGATTATCTTCAAATTCTGATGAGTCTTCATAATCGGGAATTTCATCGTGATGAACAACATCTTCTTCTTCTGGTTCGTATACAGGTTGGTAGGAATATAATCTGTGGCCGATGGGTTCACCATGAACATTATAAACAGTATATACAGCAGTTGGGATGTTTTCACCGTCTGGAGTGTCGGTATCTGAAGGAGCTATGTCGTCATCTTGCAAAAATTCAAGGTCAAATTTCTTCATTAATTTAAAATTGGCATGTCGCAAAGTAGGCTTTCTAGTATCGTGATTATACTTGTCATATAGTTCATCTAATTGTTGATGGTTGGGCTCAAGTGACTGACGTCGCAAATTGTTGTAATACTGTCGGAGGTAAGTAGATCGTCTGTGACGTATTTCTGGCTCTGTTACGGAGCGTCGTCGTCTGCTCCATCGTATTCGGGGATGTTGGTATAAGGTGCACCTAAATGAAAATATGATAATTGTTTATTATTAACCAAAATTTTCAATTAGATGTAACTTACAAATTAAAGTGATAACGTATTATACGTTATTATATTACGTGATGGGTGTTTCAAAAATAAATTTACAGTCTCATTTCCAACGGTGACAAAACATGGTGCGGAGTGGTAGTTATTGACAAAGTACCTAAATGGTTAAATGATTTTGTGTTTGAATTTAAACCTTTAATTTCATTTTTTATTTTCATGCATGAGTAAAAATTCTGTAAAATGTAAGAGTGGTATAAATTGTTAAGTTTTAGTTTTTTGTTTATTTCATTCCGGATATGTATTACTAATAACTTAAAAAAATTGCACTATTTATTCGACCAGGCTGAAGGACTATTTTACCACGGCATAAAATCAGTGTTTAGTTTTAATCTATATAAAATTAGCTTACTTTGGTAATTCTCTGGGACTCCAATGACCACCGACGCAAGTTGCTCCCGGAGGACCTTCGGATAGCACGTATCCTTTATCACACTCGTACATAATTTGTTTATTGTTGACCACCTGGAATTGAAAAGAAACAGTAGATAAATATTTGTAATGTCAAAAGTTAATTCATCAAAGAATCTAATAATTAAACACTTTCAATGCGTACATAAAATGGTGAACCGTTTAGTCCATCCAGGCTTTTTTCTTCTGTTTAAGATTCATAACAGGCTTGCCTATTGAAATGCTGATAATCTAACGATCATCTGGAGCTTTCTGCATCTAGCAACTTCCCTCATCAGGTTAGAAAATATTATATGCTTCTCATACCAATACGTAGTCACTATTCAAAGATCTTCGAAGATTAAGAGCCTTTAGAACTAACTATCCGTTGTTTGTAATAGCTTTTCCATGGCCCGTTATGTGGCTTTATGTGTACTAAACTTAAATTGAAATGAATGAATGAATGAAATGAAAAAAATGTTTATTCGTAGTCTAAAGCCGCAGCTGAACATAATAAAATACACAAAAAACAGAGAAAAGAAAACACAATAACGCTACACCCTAAGTATATGCTAAACTAAACCTAAATACAACATGAAATGCCCGTGCTGCAGCGTAACGAGCTACGAATGGGCCCAGCCTCAGCTTAAGCCGCGCGTGAGCACAGCACTGATATTTCAGTCTCGGCCCTGCCTTCCGTGACGGAAGCCCGGTCAGTCGTTTTCGGTTAAATTATTTTTCATAATAAAATTAAATTATTCCTAATTTACTGACTGTCAAGTATTCAAATTCAGTCTATGCTAATATTACAATGCGTGAGTGCGAATTTTGTGGGTTTGTGTATATGCGGAAGGCAATGGAACTACGGCAACTATCTCAAAAACTCTTTTACCATTCGAAAGATACATTATTCCGAATGGAAAGGCCATATCAAGTGTTATGTATAATAATTAATTGTAGATCACGAAAATGTCAGTGTGGGTCGCTAATAATATAAAAAAGATTGAAGAATAACTTACTTTTTTTACATAGGGACGATAATCGTATAAGCCCATGTTCCCAACCAGCAGTACTTTTCCGTTCTCAATATATCCGGGAAATGGACAAAATACTGAAAATAAAGGATAGCTCTATATTAGAGGTTGGCTACAAATTAGATGGTATCTATGTCGCCAGAAAAAAAAACTGGATTCTATGCCATACAAAAATGTTATATCTTAGAAGAAAAACGCTTGTGACATTTTGCATAGGCTTATGCCGTTAAGGGAGTTTTCAAATAAGTTGTTATCGGATATAAAACTATCTTTTATAGTCTTTATCGTTACAAATTATTATTTCTTAGCATGAAATAGCTCATACCTTCTTCACACCTTGGGGTTTCGCCACTCCAGTTTCCAAAAGAGCAAATCACGATTGGATTTCCTTTCAGTTCAAAGCCGTCTTTGCATCTGAATCTAGCTTTCATCCCGTGTTCGGTTTTCGGAGCTATCACCATTCCGTTCCGAGGATATTTTGGCATTTTTTTGCATCTGGAAATTGCGTTGTGACAAACGTAATTCGACTTTGCATTTTTATAATTTTTCAAGGGTATAGTTAGTAAAATTATTGTTAAATACTACAGACAAGATTATTATTGGAATAAGTATGTTGTTTGCCTCACCGAGCTGGTTGACATCTAGGAATTTGAGTCCAGGTGCCATTGTTGCATATAACTGCCACATTATTGGACGGAAATTCGTAATTTTTTTCACAATCTACGACAATCATGTCTCCTGCAAAATTTAATGTATTTCGTTATATTCCTAATGATAGTTTTCCTACTTTAATCGAAAAAATCAACTGTTTATTTTAAAACTTAAAACTCCGGAAAAGTCTTACCATGCTGGACCATAGAGGAACTGCCGACGATTTGTGTATGTTCCTGTGTATCGTTTCCTCCTGTTTTTTTTTCCATCAGAACCACCTTTCCTTGGGAAACATGAGGTACTACACATGGAGCTGCAAAGAACGGTTTCTATTGACATAGTGTTGTCCAAATCTGGTGTTGTTTTTGTTTTTCAAATATTATAGATTTCCGTGCCAACGTCGTGTACTCCAGCATTTGAGTTGTCATCAAGTATAATTTCTAATTTTCACTTTTTATAACTTACTGATTGACTATAATTCTACCTGATGGTGAGTAGAGATGTCTAGGAGAATAGTCTGAAGTGGTAAAAGCCAATAATTTAGTAAAATATTATTTACTTTTGCTTTGAGTATAATCGGATATGTATGTATACCGACATAGAAAAATAAATCCAATTCATCGTATTACGAGTTATAAATGTTGGGGTAAAGTGTTTTATCTGTATGGCTATTCTCCAACCGTAACATCATTCGTATTTGAACTTGGTCACTGTTATATGAAATTAAAAACGTTCAGCGCATTTTGGCTTATTTACTTCTAAATGTAGTAATAGATGTAAGTACAAATATCAGAAATTAAATTAATAATCATACCCAAACACATAGGTAATGGATGACTCCAAGTTCCGTCGCTCTGGCAAATAGCAGAACCGTTTCCTTCCATCTTCATCCCATCTTGGCATCGGAAAATTATAGATGCACCTAAACCAGTTCCAGAGGAAATGTTTTCAAGCCATCCGTTCCAAAGCTGTCCCGGATGTCCACAGTTTATCTCTGTAATCAGTATATTAAAATTTTATCCGTAATCTAGATTAGGAGGTAGATAGCGAAATGGTTAGGAAATCTCATCAAGAATGGTCTAAGATTCATGTAATCTGCTTAAACATAGACGTTTTGTATGGTTATTACCAAACATGAAAAATTCCCGTAGGATGCATATTAATAAGGATTATTATTTTACCGTAGATTGTACGAATTGTTCAAGTTGACAGCAGTAAACACAAATGTTGTTACCATACACGTAGACTACTCCATAGGAGCCGTGACGTGATGTGACCATGTGACAGTAAATTGCCACCGCCAGTCATGCACATTGCTTACCAACGCGTTGCCGTCTAAGAAGATAACAAGGAACATGCTTGTTTATTAGCGACTGAAACCGGAACTCGTAAAAATAATTTCAAGGTCGATTATACAGTCAGGATGGAAAATAACCTTGCAGGTAAAACCCTGCCAGCACGCACGAGTACCATAAGAGTAGTATTTAACTGGATGACACAGGGTCCAACAACGACCAACCAACGCAATCTCCAACAATAGATACCGTTCGCCATATTTGTGTCTGTTGTTTAGCAGGGTTAATGCCGATTCACGTAGTTGGCTTCGGCTAAAGGATGGATTGGAATCAACCACAAGAAAAATATTTTTGAAAATTATATTTTATTAATTTCAATAGAAATCGACAACTTTACAAATCCAATTGAAGCTTCACCAGTTTTAATTAATTTCCTGGATCCTCACCTTTACAAATCGGTTGAGTGCCAGACCATTTTTTGTCTGCTCCACAGCGCCTCGTAGCGTCCCCAACTAGTCGATAGCCATACTTGCATTCATATGATACGACGGAGTTGTAAGCACACGAAGTGTATACCGCCTTGCCGTGACGCGGTGCTTCTGGCGGCGGACACTGCACCTGCGTGACCACTAGATGGCGACAAGCGTCGCTTTATCGTAACTCTTAGTGTAGATCGTAGGTTGTATATATAAATAATTATATTTTGACATTTTGGAGATTAAAATTTTTGAAATCAGTTATAGCTAGGATAAGTTAATCTGGGATGTGACATGATTTTTAAATCGGCTCTTTTAAGTTTATAGATATTTTCTTTTTTGATTGGGTAAAGAAACATGCAACAACAAGTAAGCGCAACATGCCCTCGAGGAAATAAAACAATAATGTTATATTTACCTTTATTTTGCTACAGCACAGTACAACTTAAAGATAAGGAAGTCTTTACAGTAAATTCTTGCATGATCAACATCGAAATAAGCTTCGACTACAAATATTATAAGTAATCTACAAACATGTAGCTATAATAGGCTATAGGCAGTAAAGGTGTCTTTGATAATATCATTTAATAACTTTACCATGGCCATAAAATTTAGACTCATGAAATTCGGAAAATTGCAGTACTAATATTATAGAATTTTAAAAGAACAACAATTCTATATCATAGTTGTAACAATTTTAAATTCTACGGAATGTAATGATTGATTCAAACTGTCACTTTCTCTCCCTCTGAAGAGCAGCAGGAAAGAAGAAAAAAAAGATGTTTTAAAAATTATAAATTAAAACTAATTCCTCTAGTAAAATGTCTAGATATCCCACTGGTTTTTGGTAAGCTTTGCTCCCACATTTATTTCTTCGTGAAAATTTTGAGGGACCAAATATATACCTATAGAAACTCTTCAAGTAATATAATGAACAATACCAAGTTTACAAGCTGGCAGATAAATATTAAAATTAATAAAAGAACATTAATGATTAAGATTTTAATGACGTGCTTTCTTAAGGTAAAAAAATTTTTTAAATTTAACTAGTTCCAATTAAGTGGGAGATCCGATTAAACTAATTGCATCATGACAATGATATTGCTGAGTGATAGCCATGATTACTCGTTAAATACCAAGCGCCATGCCAACTAGTCACCGGCAGAACATGTAGACACTTAAATCCACGAATTTTAAAACCATGCAACATTCCAAAATTAAGGACGACACTGAAATCGGCAACTACATTGTCACGAAGCATTGCGAGAAACGCCAATATTATAAATTTTGACAGCTTTAATGATGAGCCCGAACTTGTACACAATATTAATACACGAACAATAAGAATAAAGTAAGTATTAGAACAATTTGGAAATTAAATAAACTTAAACCTATTCCTCATTTTGTGAATCTACGAGCCAAGAACCGATATTATTTTATGAATAATCCTGGAGATATCAATAATCTTAGAAATTCTTTTCTACAATCTATTATAGTTACCGTTACAAATAATGAGTATCAATCATCTCTAGTTGTACAGCTGTGGTCACAGACTCATCACTAAAGCATTAAACAAGTATCAGGTTATTAATTTACTTACGGACGCAGGTCGGGAGCTCCTTAGGAGCCCATGCTCCATCGGCCTGGCAATAGCGTTCGGCTTTGCCCACCAATTCGAAGCCCTGCCCGCATTGAACTACCGCACGGCAGCCGAAGGTGTGACAGTCGGCTGTCACCCAACCATGGGGGACGTCACCAGGCTCGCCGCAAGAACGGGCTAGGATACAAGTAATATATGATGAGACTACAAGAATGAGAAAAAAATGCACAGGATAAAATAAATGAAATCGAAGTCACTGACAACGCAGAAGATTCTAAACTAATGGTAACATATAAATAAATACAAAATAACAAATTATAAGAAGAATTATATAATAAGATATAAGAAGCGAATAAATGAAAAAGGTACGATTTAAAGAATTTAGACCCAAACCAACGAAGAGTAACGTAGATTATTAGAAAGAATATGAAAAATAATTCTGTAAAGTAAATTCTGTAAAGAACAGGCAAACAGAAACACCTGATTTGTGTTTACTATTTATAGATAAGAATAACCGGCACGCAAGGATCAAAGTTCAAGAAAATTTACGCTGAATTTACGGTGTACAATCTTAGTATTAAAGCACCTTTTCGAAACGGTAGTAGAAGCAAAAAATGATACACATAAGTGTATTTACAGAATACCTATATGATTAAATGATTTTCAATTTGATTTTGAATTAATATTTTTTCGAGAACCATGTTCGCTAGTACTATACAATCCCGTACGATACTATCCAATTTCCACAAAATGTTGAAATCTTTAGAAAAAGAAGGAAAAAAATTGTTTTGAGACTTTCAGTGTCAAAATAATCTGAGTTTAAGTTCTTGGAAGTTTTTTTTTTTTTTAAAGATAATGCATCACTAGCAGTCTCATATCCAATTAAAAGCCGCTTCCGTAATTGATGACGCGGTCGATCTCTTACGGCTTACAAAACCGGTCAGACCAAAATTTGTGTAAGTAAATTTATTATCAAATTCTATATTTATAAATGGCAATTATTCATATTCGCATTCAATACGATACATTACAAAATTCGTAACATACATCAAAGAAAACAACAGTAAAGAATTAATTGTCGTTAAAAGTTTCCTGAAGAATATACCTTATTATTCTCGTGTTCAGTATACAGTTTCTAATTTGAAAGGAGTTATCAAAACAGCTGGAAATTACTTCAAACAAATTAAAACAAAGTCAATTTAATAACAACATTGCATCTAACTATTAAGATTTGATATAAAGATGATGTTTACGGTAGGACGGTGAAACCAAACGCAAAATGATTTGTCATCATTACAGAAAAACATCTGCCGTATCTATCACCATAGATTTGCAAACAAAACGTTTGACATTGAGTTTACTAAAACAGACATATTATACTAATGTATATTAATTAGCTTTATGAAGTAAAATACTAGTTATTTTCAGTAGTAATTGTGAGTAATTTTGTGAAATATTTTTGTAAAGGATAGTAATAAATAAGTTATTAGGGCGTGATATTAGGTTATTCTCTTCGTCTGTCTGTTCGAGCAATATTGTATCTTTCGTCTGAAGTTAAGGAAATTTTATTGGCGTAACATAAAGCCGAGTTTTTGGGGACGGCCCACTTATACTTAATGAGACTGGTGATAGGTACCATAAAAGTTCCCTTCGAGAGTTTTGCTCTCAATTTGGATGAGCCGGTCGATAGGTAACGGCAGCTTAAAAAAATTGGTACGGTCTTCGTCACAGTATGCAATGGAAAATTTAAGTCATCGGGTATCAAATGACACTCGGAAAGTTTAGTTGATTTTAGAAGGGTATTGATCAGCTTCGAAATTGACTTTAACATTTCAATTTTCCTAGATCAAAATGTATAATCACTGTACTCAATAATTGCAGGTTTCCTTACATATTTCGTTTACTGTAGTCCGTTACAGATCATTTCTTAATTTATTTACCGGATCAGTAACTAAATAGTTTTTAGTATTCCCTTATAACAGTGCTTCTCAATCATTTTTTCGTATAACTCTATACCTACTCCTAAAATGTGTCTCGTTTTTATTAAGTTATTAGTTATAAGGTTCATTTTAAACTGTACATTTTAGACATAATACGTTATAATAATGTTTATATAAGTTAACTGTTTTAACATCTCAGTATTTCCACCATTACCGATATAATTTTCATGTACCCCTAATGGGACTCCCCCAAGGATATGCGTACCACAGGTTGAGAATAGCTGCATTAGAAGATCTGAGTTTAAATCCTGCGCGCACCACTAAAATTTGTGAGGTTATAAACTATGATATATATCATGATCATATCATCTCCAGGTTCCCTGGCAAGTACTTACGTTCACAATTGATATCCGGCCCGTACCAGGAGGCCTGGCCGTCGATGGCCAGACACTTGGCTCGGGGAAACCCATTGGTAGTGTAGCCGGTGTGGCAGTTGTACTGCACCGTGGCGTCCAGGTCGAAGGTGGCCTGTTCAGGCAGCGCCGAGTGACGGGCGTGCTCGATGGTGGGCGGCTGGAGGCAATATACTGAAAAGACAATTTGTGGAGTGAATTATATCGCAACTTCAATTTAGAACTAATTCCACTTTTAGTCGAGCTGAAAATAACTGCAATCTTTAGTACATTTTATACTTTTTAAATATTGCTTTTGTCTTAATTCCTTATGCGGTATGAGTTTGACGCATCTTGTTGTTTTTAAAGGCCCTCAATTTGGAAAAGCTGATGTTCATATGAACGGTAAACGGCCAAAAGTATTATACAATGAGAAGGAGATATGTTGTCCCGTGGACAGCTGGAGACGTTGTTCCTTGTAATTATCAGGGTGCGAAATCAACGAGCTGGGGAGACTTGGACTCAACAATGGATAGAGTCTTTACACCACAAAATATATTATTTGGTGGCTACGTCACTATTCCATCTCTTACTGAATCCATTCCCTTGAGTTCTGGATTTCATCATAATTTATCACAAACACACTCCCAAGAATACATATTTGTTTTTGACTTGGCATGTGCTCCAGAAATGTTTGCTCAGGTTTCAACCAGATTCGTCTGGGACTCTTGGTCGACATCACATGATGAGATCATCGCAAAGATAGGCGATAGGGTAACAATTTTTTAGCAAATAGACGATTATAAAAGAACTGGTGCAGATATGTAGACTACTTACTGTTCTCCTTACAAGCTGGTGGTACTCCGGCCCACTTTCCATCCGCCTGGCAGCTGCTGCTCTGCAGACCCACTACGTGGTACCCCTGAGGGCAGGAGTAGACGGCCCTGTAACAACGATTAATTAATTAAGATCGTACGACAGACTGATATATATTTGTAGAAAAAAACTATATTTATCTATACTAATAATAAAATTCTAACTTGACTAATGTATTGCAATAAGCATCAATTAATACTTAAAGTATGTTTCATTTCAATCCGTCCATAAATAAAAAAGTTATAAATTAGTATTGTAATTTGTATTTTATAGAACGAGAAAAATCCAGAAAAATGCAGATGCCACCTTTAAGCGTAAGGTAGTTTTCCGAAGCAAAGCGAGGGCATTTGCTAGTTGTTTAAGAAAATTAAATGTTTATTCTCATTGATTATTATCGAATGAGCCGGCCCAGTTTCACGCCTGGCCAAGATCCTTGGTCTTCAGAGGCTTCGAGCGACCGTCTGACCAGCACAATGGTTCGGATCATCCGAATATAATTAGTGAATAGCTATTTTTAATTTCCTTTACGAACGCACCATCTGTGCGGTGATTTAAGATACAGTAGTTGTAAAATTTCTCTTACCGAAACAGTTCCGCGGAAAAACTACTCCGTGGTTCTTAACTTCTGAGGTCCGGAATTTGGTGGACTAATCCTTCGTCTCCTCGGATTCAAGATCGTTTTTTTTGTGTGTATCACGACACAAATACGTTATACACAGTTTTACATCGCAAAGAAATATGATATACTGGTACGATCACGGTGAATGTTTCGGGATAATGTGTAGCAGTAGATGGAGCTTTTGGAAATCACCAAATTTTCAATAAGATTTTGGCAATGATAACTTACTTATCCCCGAAAAGTCTTCCAGTAAGAGTGACCGTCCCGATCTCCGGCTGCTTCACCTCAGGACACTCACGGTCTGGAAAAATGATAAAAAGATTATTCTCTGTAATTTTGGTTTTTGTCTATTTGAAGCTGAAATGTAATTAATTATTATTAATTATTGCAATTATTAATTAAAATCCTGAGTGGAAACTAATTATACTTTTTTGAAATTTGGTTTTTATGATCAAAAGTATTGGTCACCATCACCCATATATATAACTTTGGATAGCAAGTTCTTGCGGATTTCCAATGATGTGTGAGGTCTGACACATTATATAGATGACGAATTGTGTTAACCCTCATCGTTCGTCATTTCTGAATCACTGATAGCAAAAACAATTCTGTTGTCGTTCGAGAGTTCCAACACGGCGTGCGATCCCCATGGGGACGTTGGTCGAAGTATGGGGAATTCGGGACTCTAGGGTACCTTCAATGCCTGGGCGTTATAATCAAGGGGTCAACAGCCCATTTGTGTTGTACGCCCCTGCTGTTGAGCCGGGAAGGGG